>JAHPZR010043632.1:0-7500 GCA_019787425.1 Platygyra sinensis | reverse complement strand
GAAACCTGGAGTTTTAATGTTCACTTTGTTCCACTGCGGGAGTGCGGGACTGCGGGACCAATAGTTTTACTCAACTAAATCTCATTATAATTCGACTTCGGGACTGCTGGACTGCAATAGTTCTAAAACCATTTAATATTCATTTTTTCCACTGCGGGAGTGCGGGACTGCCAGAGCACAAGTTCTATAACCATTTAATATTCTTTTTTTTTCCACTACGGGAGTGCGGGACTGCTGGAGCCAAATCAGTTCACTCGTCTTACTTTCATTATTATTCGACTTCAGGACTGCGGTATCTGCAGGTAGCAATAGTTTTACTCTCCTGACGTTCATTAACTCATAAAATAATTTTTCCCTTTAATATTACAACACGACGACTGCGGAGACTACGGGAGCAAGCATTTAATGTCAGCAATCGTGGTCAGGTATTCTGAAGTTGCTCCAAAACCTTATTGAAGCCCCGATAGCAGTTAAGACAGTCTAAAGGGAGGTGTTGAAAGGTAAAATAAGTTCCATTTGTGGGCCTAAATACTTTGCCGGGATACAAAATGCTGATTTTCCTCTGTGGCCAAACATAGCATTTCCCCCAAGAAAAGGCAACAGCATCATTTAAACTGATCATCATTTTTAAAAAAAATTTCCCTGGAGAAAAAATGTATGCCACCTACTTCGAGGTGGACCACCTACTTCGAATTCAAATATTATTAAGGTGAAAGCACTTTACATGTAGTCCCCAGCTTTTCAAGTGGAAGGATTAGTCCGTAACAAAAATAGCAATGGCGATTTAGGGGCTTTTATACATGACCTTCATTACTGGCCAATTCGGAAACTTGAACATAAAATTACATGTACAAGGGTTACATTAAATTTATTTTTTGTATTTCTCGACTGCCAATGACCTGTGATCGGTGCCATCATGTGTTTTGTCCGGTTTTATAATTCATAAATTAAAGTCCTCACCTTTTACAATGACTCGTATTCTGTAACTCCATGTGTTTGAATCGGTTAAAAAGCTTGCACTGGTAAACTGCCTTCTTCTCTTTCAGTGACGTTCTTTATTATCAAGGTGCCACTTCATTTCCACTGATATCAAAGCGTGCTCGGTAATCATTTTTGTTAAATACACAGATGTCGTTTCCAACCATTCATCAAAGCTGCCATCATTCAATCTTAAAGAAAATGTTGGTTTAAATATCAGCGAACCAGACGACAGAGTGTAACTCCACTTCAGAGGCACCTGGGTACTTCCTTTTTACCACTGAAATATTCACTGTTCTGATGTCATTTGGATCCGTCTGAGTCCAAGCTGGAGGAGGAGCAGTCCACGTGTACTGAAGTAGCTGAAAACAAACATCCAAACAATCGCAGTTTTGAGTGACAAAGACAAAACTGAGAAATAACAATTCCCCCTTACGACCCTTTACGGTTTCAAATTGAATTTTCATTCACGACGCGCCAAATAAACCAATGGAATGTGCAGCAAAGTTCCTGAACGAAACAACAAAATTGACGTCAACACTAACTCACCCACATCAAACTGGAGATTTTGCGAACCAGAAGAAGAAATCTACCACTACAATCCAGCAAGAGCCAGGTTTTTTCACTATTTTCGATTGCTTCTTCGGGGGGATGGCAAACTTAGCATCTGTGGTTGGGTTTGCAATAACGGCTGCGCTATATCTCAGCGGTTCCTCACAATTAAAATAGACTTTTTTTTTTAAGGCGCATGCGGCAAACGAAATATTGGCGTACTCTAGCTTGCAACTCTGTGACTCTATGCTGCTTCGTCGGTTGATATTAAACCTCGTTTGATTCATCGTGTTATTGTAAGTTTCGTGTTTACATGGGTGGGTGCTCAAACCGTGGGCTAAGCTGTGAAAAAGCAATCGAGATTGCAAACCTGGGCGTCTGTTGAGCGGGGATGTATTGTTTATCATTTCTGTCTCGGCTTGTTTTCGAATTCGTGCGCTGGGGGGCAGTTTTTGGGGGGGTTTGAGTGATTTGCGCGCGATTTTTTTGTGTTTGTTTCGTTCAGATTTTCCATTGTGCGTACTATTTCGTAGTTGGCGTGCGCGTGATATATATTCGGCAACTTGGCATAACGTAATGTCTGTGGGGGTGGAATTGGATGTGGAGGGGGTCGGGGTGCATTTGCAGTTTTGGGTTCACATATCAAAGGACTGGACATGTTGGGAAGTGTGTGGGTCTTCAACTCTGACTCAGGTACGATACGGACTGCGCCTCCTCCAGCTTGAGACGCAGACGGAAGCCAAAAAATGACCATCAGAACACAGTGAATATTTCTCAGTGGATAATAGTGTAACAGGTTTAACCGCCACGTCGCTCTTCTTTGACAGTGGATGTTACCTCCTGTCGTCTGGTTCGCTGATATTAACAACATTTTCTTTAAGATTGAATGATGCGGCGAGCTTTGAGATGATTGTTTGACGACATCTTGGTGTCTTAACAAAAAATGATTACCCGAGCACTGGGCTTTGGATACTTCAGTGAAATGACGTTGCTACCCTTGATATAAAAACGTCACTGAAAGAGCAAAGCAGTTTACCAGTTGTCAAGCTTTTACGGATTCAAACACAATGGAGTTTACAGACTTAGCGGATCGTCACATTGTGCTCAGAAATGGGGAGGACCTTTAATTTTAGGTGCTGATAAAACCGCAACAACCATGATGGCACCGATGCACAGGTGCATTGGTGCAAGGTCGGAGAAATACAAAACAATTATAAATTATAAGTGTAACACTGTGTAAATTCGAAATACAAATTCTCGTGTAATTTTTTTATGTGTACAAAAAAGATAATTCCTGATTTGGCTCTAGTTAATGATAGGTCTGTATAGAAAGCCCCTAAATCCGCCAGTGCTATTTTTGTTACGCTAATCCGGGTTGACACTTTGGGACAATTCAGCTTGGGGTACCATCATTAAGTCTTTCACCTTAATAATTTGGATATTCGGAAGTAGTCTATGGCGCACCTCGATAGTAGGCGGTTGTGCTGCATTTGTTGTTCGGCAACAGGGGGTGGGGGGGGGGGGTGAATATTTTTTTTAAAAAGAATGATCAGGCTGAGATTGGTGTTGTACTCCCTATTTCCAAAGTAGATTGCACACATTTTGTGGTCCTTTGTTCTTATGGGGGATAGAATGGCCTGTAATGTTGTGCCACAGAGAAAATCAGCATTTTGTCCCGCAAAGTAATTTAAGTTGACCAGCAAGCTGTGAACTTATTTTATCTTTCAAACACTCTCCTTTAGACATGTCTTAACTGCTCATCTGGGGCTTCGATAAGGTTTTGGAGCAACTTCAGAATACCTGACCACGATTGCGTGACATTAAATGCTTGCTCCCGTAGTCCGCAGTCGGGGGTGTTGTAATAATGTAATAGGTAAAGAATTATTTTTAGTGAGTTAATGTCAACGTCAGGAGATGTAGACCACTATTTTGGCTAAATAATTGCAAGTACCTGCAGTCCCTGTGCGTGTCGCTATCCTAAAAATTAAGCGAAGGTAGACGAGTGACAACTATTGCTCCAGCAGTCCACCGCCTCCCGTTAGTGGAAAAAAAAAGAGAAATATTAAATGGTTATAGAACTTGTGTCTGCTGGCAGTCCCGGTTCACTCCCGCAGTGTGTGAAAAAATGAATATTAAATGTTTTAGAGCGCTATTGCAGTCGCAGCCTCCCTAATTCGAATTATCTATGAATTTACTTGTAGTAAAACTTTGGTCCCTGGTGGGGCAGTCCCGCACCCGCTATGTGGAATCAACAGGTTGATAACGTTTAATTAAACTCCAGGTTTCTGTTCTGCGGGATTATAGTAACATAGGTTTATTTTTTTTTGTTCACCAGGTAAGTGCTATCGTTTCTTGGGTTTCGAGTGCTTGATGTGATATGTTATAAGCGAGCTAGTTGTTCGTAGTGTTGCACACTTGTTTCATCTACATGTATCAGGTCAGAGATCAGAGGCGTCTACGACAACGCAAACGCATGCACACAACATTTTGCGCAAACGCGTTGTCAAAAAACCCGTGGCCCGCAACACGTGCGCGTTTGCTTGCGGTGCATTTGCGCGTGCATGTGATATGCTTGCTGCGTATTTCTTTGTTATTCCTGCTTGCATAATCTGGCTTTTGGTGTCTGGCATTCATTGCGACTAAACAAAACAGATACACGAGCGGCTATTCTCTACATTGACACCGTGATCCGAATAAAATAATGCTCCGCTCGAGAAAGCAAACAGCGCGTGATTCGCACATACGTTTGTTTGTGAATGACAGTCTGCAAACCATTTGTGTGTCGTAATGTGTCCACAATTTTATAAGTGATATTAGTGACATTTATCAAATATTGGTTTCGACAGTTTGATGGACTGAAATGTAAACGACAAACAATCCTAGCGCCTGGGGTATTTCTCGTTTAAAGTCTTGTGGTTGTTTGCTGTTTGTGAAACTTCTCTCGTTTTGTCCGGGTAATGCGAGGACAAAAGAACAAATTTACACACTCTCCTGAAATTCTCGGTGCACGGGCGTTACAATTGTTCACTCCCAACTGCGGGGCAAGTTTATATTCAGACGTGTTTGTCCACTGTGTCTAATGAGTTGCGTTTTGTTTCCTATAGTGTGAACAATCGTTGTCAAAGTCCTTCCGTTTCTATCCGTGCATTTTCCCGCTATCAAAGCACTTGGGATAGAAAAATATATAAACTTCGGGAGGAAAACCTTTCTTGTTCATTCACGTGTGATTCACCGGTGATATTATGTTAGCCGCGTGGGAACCAACAGATTGTGTATTGCCGCCTGTTTACAACAACAGTCGTCGCGCGTGGCGGATTGCAACACACAGTAGTTGTTTCGTTACGGGGATCCGTCGAGCTTTATCAACGAGGGCATATAGAATTTGTCATATAGCTTAAGTCGCTACTGAACGTATATATTTTCGTATGTCCTCTTTTATATTTTGCTACATCTATACAGTGTTGCTAATCGCCTATTTTATAAATCATGGCTGAGGTTTTATTTGTGTCAAATCCGCATAACGAAAGGTACTTGTTTTTAGTCCTCCGAAGTTCGACTTTTTCGAGCAAAACTGTGTCCGGGCTCTGCGATACCCCGATGTTTTGTACATGGGTGACCTTGTTGACGGTCACTGGTTTGTGTTTCACGTATGAAGCGCTAAGATTGCCTCGTTGTTTTTACCACTTGATTTGTTCCAGTTTGCTTCTTACAAAATCGATATCGTGATATACCTAGTAGGTTTTTTACTACCTTGTAACTTGTCTGTCTCAGCGCTTGACGAACATTACCCCTCTAGTTAGACAGTTAGGGGTGTACCAAGGGTGTAGTATTACGAAAACTGAATGCTTACAGAAATTGAGAACATGCTCACAGTATCTACTTTAGTATGTTCGAACACATCTTGCAGTTACACTGATTGGAGACTTCGAATGTACGAGTTGTGGTTACTGCTCTAGATCAATCGGACCCTGAGAAGCCTAGATACCCGATATATTGTCCCTTTGTGTTTTCGATGCTTAGGTTCAGAAACTTTGGATTGTCTTACTGTCTTTCTACAGTGTGCTTCTATTTAATCCTAGGTTTTTGGCGAATAAGTATCTTTCCGCAACTATACTGCCATTAATTAAACACAGTGCGGTTAAGCACATTCAGGACTCCCCCCCTTCCCCCGCCCCCCGCGCCACCAGGGCGTCCTTCCTATTCCGCACAATCATGAAATTGAGTACAACTGATTGTTCCACAAGGCTTGTCGGTGCGGCGTGTAGTGTACTCATATATGTGCTCCACAGAGGAGTGCATCTTTTTTATGAATACAATAAGTCGGAGTTTGTTGTGAGTCATCGTTTGTTAAACCTAGTAATTGGGGTTCTGTATACAATCCCCCCCCCCCAAGCACGTGCCAGTGTTTGGCTAATCATTTCGCGTGTGTGGCTCATACGCACTCAGTTGTGACACAGGAGCGGTTATTTTTTGTCTTTTCTCGTGCGGGAGTACTCATTCCAAACTCTGCAACCTTTTCACGGTGTGTCCCATGGATTTACATTTGTGTGACGTTCCTTAACGATACATTATGTCTAAGTGCACATCTTGCATTATTATATACCGAAGTTCAAGAGCAATCTCGGTTTAAAAACGTGCGCTATTTTTACACTTCGTACACAGTTTTATTTTTTCAGAATAATAAACTAAGTTTGCATATATGATTCTTTTTGGCGCCGCGACACACGTGTCACTCGCTTTTCTCTTAGGATTTCCTGAAAACACGGATGTTGGTCTTCGGCAGCTGTAGTGTGTCTTTCAATAGTTTTTAATTTCATGTACCTTTGCGTTATACATAAAGACGAGCGGTAATATCTTAAATTGTTAGCCGCTGTGGTTAACTTTGTAGGATAGTAGTTATATGCTCGATTTTCCGCGCTTTCTCATGTCCGACCAGATTAACGATGGTCACTTCATCCACGAGATCTTTGTCCCTGCGGCGAGTCGTCGTGGGTTGTCCTCTAGGAGACGAAGGGCTGACCTCTGAATGATCTATAAGCGTTGTTGGCTGGCGATTTCAGTGAGCAATGCAGATACTCCCGGGTATAATATTTCCACAAAAGCCGCTTTCTCCTCTATGTTTTCATTGTCTATTTTCTTTTAATGCGTGTACGACTATTGGTGGTTAAATAGTGATTCGCCGCCTTTAGTGATGAAGTGTTCAGATTCGTTTGCCCGATTTAACACTCGACTTGTTTGCTTGCTTACCGTAAATATCCTGGAAATATCCAATTGAATAGACTGAAAGGCGTCAGATCAACTCTCCACCTCTTCAGGTTTAAGGCTACTGTTCTTAACTGCTTCCAGCTCTGGATATCCTAAAATGTTTTTCGGGGGCTTTGATACTAATCTCTTCTCCATAATCTTGTATATTTCAGTGAGCATCAGAGTAAACACAACCAGTGACGTCACTACGGTGTTTTGGCCGCTGCCACGATGGTCCGCCATTCTTAGGCTCAACCTCGCTTCAACTTCGAACGGCTGAAAAAGCAGTTTTCACATCACCGTATGGCGCAAAAAAGTTTGCAGTGTTTCCAAGTAGGTTCCAACTTTATTTACTTAAGCAAAATGTTCACATGCGGAAAATCTTCGTTTCAGTAAGCAGCTTTAAAACAAATTTTCTTGAGGAACATGCCTAAAATGTAAACAGAATTAACTTGACATTGGAATTTTAATGCTGCCACGGAAAGCCCAAAACTTGTCGGCTGTGAGTTCAAGGCCTCTCATGGCTCTCGAAAGCACTGGTCGTCGTGGCGCAATAAATTTAGGAACAGCAGCAAAACGCATGGTTCTGGGTCCCAAATAAACATCCTCCAGTCTGACAAGTTACCATTCTTCAAGCGTGTGTTAATTTTGATACGTAAAACAAAGCGCACTAAAACTGTACCTTAACTGTGCATCAATTGAAGCTGTCGTCCAGATTCAGTTTTT
>JAHPZR010043631.1:0-21508 GCA_019787425.1 Platygyra sinensis | reverse complement strand
ATGGGTCAAGTCTGGGTTGCGATCCATATTGTTTGCTTTTTCGTTCTGATGTTCGTTGAATATGGCAGGAGTTGTCTGAAGTAAGGTCTTCAACAGTACTGAGTTCACGCGTTATTAAAAGGTGCATTTATTTAAACATTAGGTATATGGCGTAGCTCCCTGGGGACTGCTTTATTTACCTCGGTGGTTGAATGGCGAGGCAATAAATTTTATTGGTCGAGATAATTGGAATTGCTGTCTTTGCACCCACCAGGTAACCTTTCTTACATACTTCTTTAAAGATCTGTCAAGCTATTGTCGTTGTTGGCACTAGAAATTGTTCTTCAGCAGTGCTTGCTCTCTCAGAGTTTCGAGGATTACAGCATGGGTTTGCGAGGAAACTAATATAAGGATGAACACAGAAAAAGCGATTATTTGAAACCTCTTAAATTTTCCCTGAGATGAGAAACCGTTTATTCTTGTTCCCAGTGCTACTCATTTTAAAACGATCACCGCGTGACCAAAAACGAAGGCTCCGAGGACGAGAATGACAACTGCCATGCTCGTGTAACGCGTAAACGCATGCGCACAGGCAGTTACCGGTGTAGTCCATATTCTACATTTATGCAAGGCTTAACAACGTTATGATGGTGTAAACCTGTGTCATGACAGCAGGTTACCCTATTTTTGCTACCTCAGATCAAGAATCTTGTGCAATTTTCTTTCAGGGAGAACGAAAAATTATATGTTAACAAAATACTTTACATCCTGATACAAATAAACAACTTTATTTTACTTGCTGGCCACTTATATCTGAATATTCATAATCCCTCGAATACGGTACAAATTGGAACATCACCAATTCTTTAGCATGTGGCGATTATAACATTACGTTTGACTTTGCACATAGTTTCATTCGTGTTATCTTCGAAAAGGCGCATCAAAGTCTTTTTATCAGAACATATCAGGGACCTCCAGTCTTCATTGATTGGAGCCGTTTGGGGAGGAGATTTTTTGGTTTTTACTCTGAACGTGAATGACCATAGGTAACAAATTTAGACAGTATAAGAGACTTTATTATTACGAGTTTTTTGCTGGATAAAAAGTGGGCTTCTGGTACTTTACTACTTTGTACTTATTCATCTGTATCCAGCTTAAATTAATTTATTTTGCAAAAGGACCTCGAGAGTAAGACTGGCCTGTAGTTACGTTTCTTAATCTTAACGTTCAAATCAGACCAAGGTGGGTTTAAAGGTTCCATTCGAGTGGAATTTACTAACTAGCCGCAAACTAAGGTCAATTTAAAACGATAATTGGAACCTCTGCATTCACGTAGCATGTTGACCTAAAAACAATGCGAGTGTGAGTTATCCATTAGATGGTGCTACATAACTAAGTTAGAACTCTTTAATACTTGATAAATCCCCATTCGTGTCCAAACAAGGAAGTGGTGAAGCTTTTAGCATGTCTTAATCCTCCTAACTGAAATTCTCGAGCCTTAAAACCGTTTCATGTAAACGCGCATTTTTGTTCTCTGGAATTGCGCGTTGTCGGTTTCTTGGCATACAGCCATTCGTCGATAGTTGGCTGCAGCGTCCACTTCACTGTCCGGTGGTCGGGTGTCTATCTCCCTTGGGGGTATTACTCCGATAAGTTCCTGCGATGCTTGTGTTACAGGGCGATTCTGATTGTGGTCCCTGGGTGCTGGCCCCTGTGTTTGATGTGCCTGCAAATCTTGCACAGTGACACTTTGGTTTGTAAAGGACTGGCGCGACTGCTGGAAGTTTTCGTATCTTGCGTCGATTATGTTCCGTTGGGATTCACTGGAAGAAAGCTGTGCGGTAGAATTCCAATTATTGCTGACCTCTCCGTCCTGGCAAGCGAAAATAGAACAAATTACATAACGCATAACTAACTATAGAGCTTTTTCGTCGTTTCGTAGCATTTACAAAACTGGCTTCACTATTGCACAAGTTGGCTATCCTCTAGCTGGGAAGACTTGCGTTGTGGAAGGACACATAGTAAAAAGATCAGAACTTTCAAACAGTAGTTTTCTCCTGGCTTATAGCAATGTGGGCTTTGGATTTCGGAAATCTCCATTCTACCTTATCTAATTGGCCACGTTCAATACTATCAATATTCTAACATGTACTCGAGGCTTTCAGTTTTTTTTGTTGTCTCTCAGTTCCCAAAAGAGACTCAGTGGATACAAAGAAAACAACACCAAAGATGAAAGTTTGTCCTAAAACCTCTGAGCCATACTAGAGTATGTCTATATCGAACGTGGCCTGCAAAGCTGCTATGTGACATCAAAACCACCAGAGTTCTTCACTTTTGGAATTCCTTTTTCTCATATTAAATTAGGGCAATTGTTGTTTAACCCTCTCCCTCCCCGCCATTGCGACCTCGAAGGGAAACAAAACAAATTCTAGAAGTTATAGTCAAATGTCATTCTCTATATACGTCGACTGCTATTCTTACAAGGACTCTCTACTGTCATTGATGCAAAAACTGAAGAATTGCGATACTGATCGATTTGTTCCATTATAATTTCTCCCACGCCGGGATGGACGCTCTATATCAGTCTTTTTCTTCTTTACCACTGTCGATTTCAATTCTCTATTTAAGCGACAGTACTAAAACCAACTGAGGTCATAAGCAGCTTGTTATTGCTTCAATTCGTGCCGGATACAACTGTAAAGTAAAAATAAATTTTTCTCAAACCTTGCATGCTCCGAAGACCATTTCCTTCCTTAATAAGTACGTAAGTAATGGATGTCGGTTATTTCTGTTTAATGTTTTGGCTTTCATTCTCAATACAAACTTCCAACCGAAATGTTGTTATGCCTTAAATGTTTCCTATTTTAAACGTCAAACAAGGGAAGACAGAACATTATTATGAAAACCTTACGTTTCCAGTCACTTTCACAGGTTCAGAAATTGATGTCAAGATCAGAAAGGAAATTACTCCCAAGGCAACGACATCTAAGCCCCTGTCAACTTCTACGTCTTCAATTCGTTAATTTCTATACGGCCTACCTTCCACACGAATCCGTCACGAAAATAGATCTTTTCGAAAACGCTCTTCAAACTGTAGCAATTTGAACACGATGGGTTTTCGTTTTCGTGTGGACAGATAATATTTAGAAAAAGGAGCTTTTCAAAAATGATGCGTCTCGATAACAATTTTATTTTCTCTGACCGAGTTTTCCTCAAACACTGACAACTCCAAAATGACCGGTGATTGTTGCGTTTTGAAATTCCTTCGGCGTAGTATGGCCATGGACGGAAAAATTTGATGCGTTTTTATGGTGAAAAAACCGTTTAACGAGAACGTCGCCAGACAAAAGGCAATCGGAGCAGAACAATAGATCCGCAACTTTTGCAAATCACTACAGCCTTTTTGCAGTTAAGATTTTTTTCTGGAGAACGTGAGCCACTACGGCTAATTTTTCGTATTTTTATTTGAATCTGAATTCAGGAGTTTCAAGATTTTATACCGACAGACAAACGGAGCAAATCAAGACGAGTTCGAAATTTTGGAGTCATACAAATGTAGACATATTTGCTAATAGATGTCATCCTCGCCCTTTTTTTTAAGCTTACGATTCCTGTAATTTCGCGACGATTTCCTTTTGTTCAAATTTTCCCAGGCCACACTATCACCAAATATAATTTGGCAAAGACGTTTTGAACGACAATTTGACGCCGAAAGCTAAATAAATTGTACATGGTTTGTCATTTGTTTTCAAATCGAAATTCAGTTGATGTCTCGCCATAAGTGTTATTTTCTGGAACTGTAGCTCTACGGGGCCACATTATCTGAAACGTTTAGGATGACAATGTATTCAAATGCGATGGCTGAGGTGATTTGCATAAATGTCAATTCTTGAAAGTGTGAATATTGCTCGGCTGTCTCTTCCTTGTTGGAAAATTAATCGCGACGCTACAGAAATACACTGACCGTCTTTGATTAAGAGAAAATTATAGCGTGACAAATATATTTTGAATAAAGTCTCTATTTGTGACGTATCATTTCTTCTTTCAATTCAATACACTGATAAAAATTTCAGGAAAATAAATATCAAATATTTATTTAATGATTTTCCGTGTCCAAGAACCGGTTTTTAATTACTTTCCTTACCCGAGGAGTTGTCCTTCATTTTTCTCAAGCGAGCAATATAGAGGTACTTAATATCGTTAACATAATCTTTCTTCAAATCCTACGCATTAAATGTGACTTTCTTGCTTCCATATTGCCAGCCGCTCTTGAAAACATCTTTTGCTAAAAAATAAAGATCCGATGCACAAAGCTAAATGCTGCTAACAACTCGGAATTATTGAGAATTCTCTCCGGCATTGCATGTAAAGTATCGTGTTTAATTTTTAGCAAAAGTACAAAGTTGTAAATTTGTCGATTTTGTAAAATAAGACGGTTTATAGGAAACTACACCATATGGAAATTTTGTTTGAACAAAACCGGGTAGAACTTCGAAGGAAAGAGAACTAAGGAACCTTGCAATTGATTTCAAAGGGCGGCGTAGACTTTTTAGGCAGAAACTCCCCATCGAATCACCATCATATATATACAATCCCATATCTTGTTTCAGTCACCAAATCTTCTGAAAAAAAAAGTACTCACTCATCATTATACTTTACTGAAGCACTGTTTAGCATGGCGCAAAATGATTCTAAGGTTACTAAGACACAAGCGTCTTCGTTCTATCTAAGGGCGCCAAAAACTTCTTTTGCAGGCGCAATAAATGTCGTACCCACACGCAAAAACGAATGTATAGAAAAACATTATTCTGTTCGGCTTCTCGTTAAAGCTATTAGGTCACGGCTATTGTATTGACATCTGATGCTCATTTATAGCACTCACAACACGGTCGTAGAAATAAACGACCGAGAAACAACGAAAAAAATAAGAGTGCCGAATTTCATACCTTAGAATTCAGAGGGGCTGTGTGGATATTTCCACTGCTGTCCAAGTCTCTCTGCATTGATTCACCGATGTTTTCGCCAAGGATACAGCTTTCCTTCCATCTCGAAGGATAGCCCGATCTAAATTTTCTCTTTTCCCTGCCATACTTCCTTATTATCGTGATAAAGTTTATCTACAAGCGCCTTTCGGAGATTAGAGACTTGTGATTACGGGTAACGTTGAAATCCTTAAGTCGCGGATGTCACCAAGCGTCGACGAGCTGAACGAAATACATGGCGGTTTCAGCACAGCTGCGTTTTTCCGGGCCAGGCCGATAATTCATGCGTAGTCGCCCCCCTTTTACGTAAACAATGCTTTGTTTTGTAACTGAAAATTCGCTGGACAAAAACTAGCCACTTAGTGTTTTGAGCGCAGAATAAACTTGGCATATATTAACTATATCCTTTCCATATTGATAAGTCCAAGCAGGTACTCTTTATCTAATCACTCGTTTTAACTGCGTGTTTTTATGATCAGTCTCACAGTCAGAAAAGCGATTTTACTGTCCTTACGTCAGCTCGCACAGCACTAAATGTTCTCAATGTTTGTGAAATTTACAGCTCTTGGTGTGATGTCATCGATGGGATGTCCATAGTGTATGTACATACATGTTCATGGTTTGTAAACTCTTTGACAATCTACCGCAGGACTAAGGCAGTTTCGTTTTATTCCCGACGGTAAACCATGGTGAAGTGTCATTTGCGAAGCCCCACAATATCAAAAAGATAGAAAGCGTTACTCAGAAAATGAAGCGAGATAGCCGAAATGCGCTATCTTCCGTTGCTATGAACAACCGGGCAAAGTTTCTCGCAGCGAACAATCATGAGGTGACGAATCGAAACAGAAGTTGTGCATGTGTGTGTGTACCCCAACGAATCATAATTAAAGTTTTTCCAATTTAAATGAAGACTACTTCGAAGTGTCAAACTACAGTGCATGCATTTGACAGCTGCGAGAAATTCCCATGTATTTTCATTAGATGCGGATTTTCTTTTCAAACCAGAATTTTACGCATTTCAAGTAAGGAAGTTTAAGAGAAAATTGTTTATTCAAAAAACCGACCTGGACGGACAACAGCGAACATTACAAAATTATGCAAAAATTGCATGCCCTGTTCGAATGTTTGCCAAACAAAACAGATTTTATAAAATTGTTTTGGCCACAGTCCAACATGAAATTGAAATGATCAATGCGTTTAAGTGTAATAACATAAAAAAAATTCATTACACATAGAGCTGCTTACTTTTTTATTACTAAAAGATTAAAATGCTATTAACTGTACATTTATTCTGACCCACTGGCCCTCACTTATGTCACTCGGTGTTTGGAGCAAACACGACATGCTTTGTGTTGAGTGGTGTACCTTATGGACTTCTCGGAGATACTATTTTTAATGATTTGCCCAAAGTGAAGCTCGATTTTGGAAGAACTCTATGGATTTAATGGTAGTCAAAATAGCGCCATTCTATACTATATTAAGGAGCCGGCGCAAAGAGGTTAATTTAAGGCAAACTAAAATTTTGCATCGTTAAAGTAAAATCCACAGTTAAGCCCATTCCGGTGTTGCCCCTGGGAAGCTGAAGAGGAAACTTTTCGTATGTTTATTTTGATTTTTGCTATTTGGCTAGCTAATAACAAGCAGCGGACAAGGATAAATTTTTTTGCCTAATGATACAGCTGTTGTATTAAAGCGATGATATTATTATGGAAATAGTCGGCCAGAAGTTTTTATTTTCGATTGCATTTTGATTACTTGTTAGTTGAAATGAAAAGTTGAAGGTAGTAAAAGAATTGTACTTGTAATTACAGATTATATTGTCGCTAAAATGAGAATAAAGAATTGAAAATAACAATATTGCGGAACTTTCAGGCAAACAAATTTGACGAGACAAGACACGAAAATTTAGAGATATGCAAATTCCTTCTAAGCTGCGGGATAGAATTCGTCTCTTATCGCGCTGACGGAAAAACAAAAACATTATCTTCAGATAGATAGATAAGTTGTATTCAATTGAGCTGACAGATATGTCTTAAAAGATCCTTTGCATAGTCTCGCCCGTGCGGCGGTCTGCTCAAATAATAAATGCTCAAGATGGGCACACCCGGTCAGCGTGAATCAGACAAAACACCAGCTTTGATATGGCTTCCGTTGGAGTTGTGGAAAGTTTTGACTCATTATCGTAGCTAATTCTTAACGTTCACTGGTGTCAATCCATGCCCTAAATTTAGTTCTACTGCCTACAGAGCCCGTTGTTAATGAAGCGTTACTGAATGGAAAGAATGGAAAGAATGGAAAGAAAATAGAACCGTGAATTGAACCGTGGTGGTTGAAGTCAATCATGGGTTGAACCCAGCAGTATTTTGGTTAGTGTAATTCGAACGTCTGGATGTGAGGATAATTCTGAAACGAACTTATGTTTTTGATGACTGAATTTTTTACAGCCTGGGTGGAAGTCATCTTTTGAGGAAAGTGAAAAGCGCAAAACTTTCGGTAAGAAAAGCTTCTCGAGAAACGATTATGTCGCAACTTTTGCGATCAACATTCTAGCGAATCCTGTGCTTGCCTGGATTCAATTTGGCGCTTAAAAATGGTGGAGATCGTCACCACCTTAATGATTCAATGCTGTTGAAAGGAATGGCACCTTTGTGAATCTGATTAAGAATCTAAGTTTATTTAAATGTTGCGTGACGTGATAGCTTGTATTTCGGAAGAAATCACGTCATATCGAATGCCAGTTTGAGCTGAAGGTGGAAGGAGAGAGAAAAAGGCTGGAGAATTACATGGTAGAGAAAGTCCGCTGCCCGATGACAAACTGCATGAAAAAGAGCCCCACTCCCCCTCCCCATCTCCCCCGCTCAAAAAAAAAAAAGCACAACTGCTTCTTGAGGTTCGTAGACTCTAAAATACTTCCTTCATAGCAAGTCCTTTCCCCTCATGGGGTAATGTTTATGTCTCATTAGGGTTGTGCTGTTCGCGGAAAATCGACATCACGACTGAGAATCCCGGCAAATGGTTTGAGGGCGTTAGTTATTTCATGGGCAAAATGAGAGATCATTTCCATTCAAAAAGGATCGACCGATTGATTTAAGAGTCACAACCAAGAGTGCAATGCAAGCCCGACTAATTTACCTTATCCCAATTTCAAGATCAGAAGATATCGAATTCATTGTATCGAGATATTTACACTATGAGCACGTTCAATACATCCATGTAGATAACTGGAAGGTCGATATCGAAGTTATCGGCAACTTATTTTCTAAAGGGTCTGCTGGCATTATCTGTTCTTTCAATGATTGTAAAAGTGGACCGGATATAGAGTTGAATGCACCACAAGAGGTAATAATTAAACATTACATACACAGAGCCTTTTTCAATTGCTTATCTAACATCCCGCAGCGGAGACCATATTCAGCTAGAGTCGAAATAATCGGTTAACTATTGTCAAAGGCTCCTAAAGATTAGAAGTTGACAGAACTTTAGCAAGCAACATGAAAACTTCCAAATGGTCGGAACACACAATAGATCACGATATTAAAAGGATGGATTATGCAACGTTCTTTACTTTATCGCTCAAGAAATGAGTCGTTTAACGATAACAATCTAGGGATAACTCTTAGCCGTTTTGTGAGAGCCGCTGTTCCTTATTGAAACTTGGAATGACCACCCGAGTCGATCACAAAAATGGCTGGAAATCAAAGCTAATGTCCCCAGGCGATCAGATTTTATGTTTGTCCGGCGAATATAGTAAATTGATGTCCTTTAGAATTAGAGGTGCTACCAGCTTCATTAAAGGAGATTTTAAGGATTCCGGCAGTCTTAAAATCCAGACGGAAGATCTTCTCTTTTATCCCCTCAATTAAGCCTACCAAATGTACACTTGAATATATGGCAAAATTAAATTATCATAAGACAATGTTCAGGTACAGTCTTTTTCTTCGTTTATTTATTTTGTCGAAAAAAGGAGAAATGTGTATACTGGTAGATTCTATAAAAATCGATTTCTTATTTAAAATAACTTAGTTTTTCCTTTGATTTTTGCCGGTGTATTTTGTAAACCAAGGCTAAACTGAGTGGACTTTAAAACTCATTTTAAATAAAGCTGATATATAATTTATGCTCGCTGCCGGATACAAAGATAAACGACTTTATCGGTTTGCAGTTATTTTCAATGCAAATTTAGAGTACCACGGTGATAGCTTTTTATTTTTTATTTAGATTATAAAATGGAGCTTTGTGCTCAAAATGTTCTCAGCCATCCACACTAAAACACAATGCCGGCGTTTTCAAATTTCTCTGTTTCGAAAAAGTTCATTTTCGTGACGGATATGCGTGGATGGTAGGCCTTCCACAAGATAAGAATAAAGATGCGTTGTCAGATTTTTCAGGCGTGATGTGAACGAGACCTTAATCATATCTTCCGCTCTAGAGTTATAGTTAATCTAATAACAACAGAATTTTGTTTTCCAGTGAGCAACGTCTTTTTCTTGCAATCTTAATTTTGGCTTCAGTGTTCCAAGCGGCACGCGTTCCAGTGCTAAAAATGGAGTGTATGGTTGATTGTCAAAAACCAATGATTGCGTCGATTCAGATTGGCGACTTCTACGACCATCTTCACGGCTTTACTCGTTTACTTACAAGGATATTGTTTTCACAACTCATAGGTGAATATATTTGACTCCCGAACCTTCAAAAGAAAACGAGAACGGCCGGTTGGAGGCATTACGGTTAAGGGGAAAAATGACGGGAAACTAGGAAACCAAACGATTTAGGTTTGACTTTCAACAGGACAACTCGGATTAATATTAATCGGATTAATATTAATCTTAATAATTATTATAATCCAGTAATAGATTATTATAATCCAGTAATAGATTATTATAATCTAGTAATAGATTATTATAATCCAGTAATAGATTATTATAATCCAGTAATAGATTATTATAATCCAGTAATAGATTATTATAATCTATTACTGAGGTTTGAGCCGTGCCTTAATCAATTAGGATTAATATTAATCAGATTAATATTAATCCTAATATTAAATCCAGTAATAGATTATTATAATCCATAACTGAGCTTCAAGCCGTACCTTAAACGATTAGGATTAATATTAATCTGATAAATATAATCCCACATAGCTCAAATTTGTACAAGTCTCTCAAAAAAGAAAATATTCTATTCTAACCACGACGAATTTGCTACTTGTTCTAGTAGTTTGTGAACAAAACCCTTAATTACATTTAGTCAATAACCGCACTCCTTATTATACGTTATTTTATTTTAGTAGTAGAAGTCGGCAGTTGATATGCCGGCTCCGAACCTCGAAAACAGTTAATGTCTTTGGGGTTGTCGCGATTCCTACGCAGCTGGTAGTTATTCCCTTTCTTAAGGTCCCCTTTCTTGTAAAAACACATGCCGACCGCAGGCCCAGAGGCGCTTGTTCCTTTTCATTTACTTCTAGGCTCAACATCGCTACCAGCTCTAACATATGTAAGTGATCGTGTGACTGATGTGATCAGTGTTATGTCCCGTCAGTCCCTTGTTCTGCTTGTTCAGCGTGTAATGTCTGTAGTTTGTCTGTCATAGCTCTGGTCTGGATTATAATAGAGATTAATATTAATCCGGATGATTATTATTAATAATAATCTAATCCTTCCAAGTTTTTGCCGTGCCTTAATCTATTACTGGATTATAATAATCTATTACAGGATTATAATAATCTATTAATGGATTATAATAATCTATTACCGGATTATAATAACCATATTATAATCTATCATTATTATAATCCGCGGATTAATATTAATCCGAGTTGTCCTGTTTCAATAACGCTTTTTACAGCGTAAGCTTAAGTTGAACTGATAAGATACTTTGTCAGCATAGTAAGTAAATCATAACAGATCTGAAGTGAAAAGAATCGAACAAAGAAAACGGCAGAAGCTGTTTCAGTGTGATTGGTGTTAATGATCGTGCAGACCTTTGTCTCAGGTGACTTTGATAAACGAGTATTGTCTATTGAGTTTTCGCTGGTTAATCAAAGAAATTTTGCTAAAGGGATAGTAAAATCACTTTCAGTTAGAGAGAGGTTCAAGAGTAATCGAGGCTTTGAGTTCCAAAGCTAAGAGTAAAATTACTGTGAATGAAGTTAGTATGAATCCAAGGACAAACAGGGTTGGTTTGAATTAGCGCGAGATATTTGAGTAACTTGGGGTTTGAAATTATCCGCTCTCGGGAGTCAACAAGGTGTACGTCACAATTAGGACTGCAAGCTGATTCATTTTTGCTGCGGCTTCTTGCTTGAAGATCACTTACAAAGTGATACAATGTCTGATAACTTACTTATACAGAATAAACCAGTATAACCGGGTAGTCTAGAACCCAGACCTCACTCTGTTAAAAAAATTGGGTTAGGGATTAGGCGGAGCATGAGTGGCTCTGTCCCTCGCGGTACTGGATTGTCGGAGGTGACCTTTGACGGTGTGGGCTCCTATGCAGGTTTAAGTCGTGATCTTGCTTTATTGTTGTGGTGACGTGTTTGGTGCTCAAGATATGGCAATAAAGTGTTCAAATAGTGCTCAGTTTCTATAAAAAATGCTTGAAATTTAGAAATAGTGCACGAAAGTTGCTCACAGTTACGTCTTTTTTTTCATTATTTCCTAGCAGATGTTTATATTTTATCAAACTTTTAGCTAAACACGAAGTCTCGAGCCAATCAAAATCGACTGTTCTCACGGTTAAAAGGATCATAACTTAGCATTTTAATACATGACAACAGACAGCCAGCCAGTCAGGCGACAAGGTGGAATTATTCATAATTCATGATAATAGAATTGCTCAGCCGGCTTTACTGAAAACGTTTCAAAGACAAAATATTGCATTTAACATATGAAAAATTGTGAAAATGTGCTGAAATGTTTCCGAAAATGCGAAGAAATGCTCAAATTCTGCCCAAAAGTCAATTTAATTAAGAGTGCTGGAAATGTACTGAATAGAGCTCCAAATTCGAAAAAGTGCCCAGCATGCCAGAGGCATATCACCTTCATTCTTGGTGATATGGACAGGCCTATTGGCCGCTATTCTTATTGTTTAGGGTTACTTATTGACACCAACCTCGTTCCCAGGGTCTTTACCCTGGCTCGGGCAGGGAAAAGACCCTGGGAACGAGGTTGCCAACAGGGCATTGAAAACATATTTCGAAGGACTTTTAGAAAGTCTAATTCATATAAGCACGAATTAAGGATCACCATTATTATCATCGTCATCGTAATTGCGTCATCATCACGGTTATTACTGTTGTCTTAATTAAATTTTCAATCATAAGTAGAATCTTACCGATAGTGCTCGTAAAAAAAGCATTAAATGCTTAAAGCAGTGCTTGTTTTCTTGCCAAAAAATGTGCTAAAATTATGCTATTGTTTTTAAAAAAGTGCTCGTGGGTTACATAAAAATGCTCACTTTTTCCCAATTTTTTTAAACATAGAATATTACATTTTTTAGATTTTCAGTTACATTTTTTAACAACAAACATGTATGCTTATGTTTGTTTTTGCATCACAGCCCCTAGTCTTATTTTTTCCACTGATTGATGGCAGAGTACGTTCTCGAGCTACCTCTGCTTTGGCTGGCTGGCTTCCATTGTTCCTCGATGACAACGTGGATGACGCCATCTTGGAACGAGTGTGATGGACTGGGTTTCTAGAAGGCAACCGCTGACATCAAGCCTATTCCCCAGGCCTCCTCGGCTGCTTTGACTAAAATGAGGGCAAACTGCGGCTTTGGATGACGTAAATAATGTCAGATTGTACTTTTTAACAAAAAATTACACAATCAATCAGTCGAAAATGCAAAATAATGCTAGCAGTGCTTTTTGGAATGAAATGTAAAAAAAAAAATGCTTGCGAAGCCAAATAATGCCAAAAAAGTGCTAGCACTATCGGTAAGAGCCTAATCATAAGTCATTATTAACAATTATTCCTCGAGCCTGAATGGGCTATGAGTCAATAGCCCGTGAGGCCGAATGGGCTATTGACTAGGAGGCCATGAGGGCGAGAAGAATAATTGTTTTAGTAAAATCCAACTAGTTGGTCAAAAAACTATCGAGACAAAACATCTTTCGCTAGTTAAAGCGATTCAGCCGCCATTGTTTTGGCTTTCTAAGCCGGCGCTTTTCGCTACTAGTGGGCTATAACAAATAGCCTACTAGTAGTTCAACCAATCAGAACGCAGCATTGATCATAGACCACTAGTTGGATTTTACTAATCAGGAATAGTTATATAATTTGGAGTGCTGTCTTTAAAAGGGAGGAAAACCGGAGAACTCAGAGGAAAAAATTCATAGCCAGCCGAAAGCCAGCAACAAAAACTCACCCTATACATGTATGAAAGAAATCTATCTACTAAGGGCCTGTTTACATGGAGATAGGAGGACCCTTCTAAAAGGGGCATACTCTTAGAAGGGTAACCCTTGCCCATTGTATTTTCCGGTTTGGTTTACATGAGAGGTAGGGTCACCCTAGGGGTAGGGTCACCCTATCTATTTGGTAGGGTAACCCTCCTGGGAGGGCCAGCTTTTTGCCATGTAAACGCTTGACGTAGGGTCACCCTCCTAGAAGGGTCAACTTTTGTGGGATTGGCAAGCGCAGGAAAAATTGAATTTACCGCCAAAATACTTTGCTTTTCCGTCATTTTGGTTGTTTTGTACTTAGCGACCGCGCAGCCGTCTCCCTTGGCGCCAAATTCAATAATCGCGATAGCCCCAGGGACAAGATTTTGCATGTAAAGGGGACTATCTTTTGCTCTTTATAGAAGGGTGAAACCTCTAAGAGGGTCACCCTATCTCCTTGTAAACAGGCCTCAAAATCACTCTTTTTTGACAGTTAATACACGGGGAAATGGATTGGATCTGTATCAGAACAATCTAGAAGACGTTTGGAAATCAACTATTTTTGGATTGCTATCTGTAAAAGAAAAAAAGTCTTGTATTGAAAACATGTTTTTGAAAACAAGTTTCTAAAAATAATCTTCCGAAAACGAGTTTGTTTTCAAAAACACTCTCGAGCTCAAACGCATGTATTTTTAACTTGTTTAAAAAACAAATAAGTTTATGTTCAGACAGGCAAAATAATAAAAATTTTCACACAGGAAAAACCCCTAAAACGATTTTGCTTTACCGAGATTGAAACTCTTTGAACTGCGAGAGGGATTTTACTTTAAGCGGTGTCAAAATTATTTCATATTGGCACAAGTTTGTTTTGAAAAGGTTTTCGAAATGTAAGTGAAACGTCAGATCTTTTCCCTTCTCACAAGGAGGAAGGAAGAAGAATTGTGCTCGTTTCGAGCTTTCCTGACGAAGGCTGTGCTGCTGCTGAGGATTGCAGATTTCTGTGAGTAGTTTTAAACTAGCGCGTTTTATGCTCATTGGCCAGGAGTTCATCTTTCTAAAACAAATAATAGAGCCAATACATTGAAGGGAGGAGTTTGACATCCGTCAGTCAATCAATTGGAATTGTCTTGAATCTATTCCCACGGGAACAGTTTTCGTTTGCACTTTGCAGTATCGGTTGTTTCTCGGATGGTTTCAAGATTTTTGAGGCGGTTGTGAACATGGAGCATTTTAGGACGGGTTTCGTTGTCTTTGGCCTCGTACTCTGCATGATTTTGAAGTCAGGTAGCCAAGAAATACGAGTTGATGGCGACGACTTTGTCGCGTACAACTTGAGCTCGATACCTTGGTTATCACGGATCAAGAGACATTATCTTATGCTTGATTTCAAGACGGTTCATCCAAGCGGCTTGCTGGTTTATATTGGAAGTGAACAAGAACAGGCTGACTTTCTCATGCTTGATTTAGTTCGTGGAAAGCTCAGGTATGAAGTCTATTTCGTGTTTACTTTTGTATACTTACAGATCAACAAAAGAGAATACCTGTAATCTACTTATAGCTAAAATCCATCTTTCCAATCAGCTGAAAGGAATTCTTAATATCACTGAAAAACCGTGAGGTATTTACAAGAACAAAAACAGCTCGTCAATGATAGTAGTTATCCGTGCTAGGTAAAATAAACAATTCATAGCATCGACTTACAATAACCCAGTTATTCTTAGCAATTCGTAGGCGATATATTGCTCCATCATTGCACATTAGAAAGGTAATTTTGAACGTTTTTATGATCGAAGCTTCTCCGTAATGACATTTTTCGGGGCTTCACATAGCGAAACATCTGACAAATTTACGCGCGCGAGAGATAAATTGAACGTGTGTAAGATCTCTGATCCGTCCGCAACCCGATGCTATCTGAACACAATTTACGACACGCTAATTTAATAGACTACACGAAAAGCCATCTTTGCGACTTCACGTTACTTTGAAACCACGCTTATTTGTTTTTCAGTTTCCACAAATGTGTGTTTATCTTAGATGAGCCAGCAGTTGCTCTCAATGTTTCCAGTTATTTTTACAGTACGCACGTCACAATCGTTTCAGTGAAACATTTTGAAAACATTTGTTGGAGTTTCAATTAAGCAGCAACAAATAGTTGAACAGGATTGACAATCTTTTGAAACGACAAGTTGATTGGAAAGCATCTGTTGTTTTAAAACGTATCTCGTAAATTTAAAATCCTAAAGTGGTCTGTATAATTTAAACAAAACATCTGGTCAAAGAGGTTTCGTTCCGTTCCTGTTAGTTGCTCAGAGCATTTCTCGCTTTGAGTTGTAGGGTGCATGGTAGCTTCAAATTGTTTGTTTCTCTATCATGAGTGAATTTGAAAAGTATAGCCGCTGTATTGGGACTGGGACTTGGAATAAAAAAAAATTAAATGGGGACTGGACTGGAATTTGAGCAAAAATAGGCTGGGCTGGCAAATGAGATTTATACCGGCCCCATCCCCTCCAGGAGAAATTTTTTTTTTTAGAGATATAATAAATTCTAACCAAACGTAGATGCAACTTCGACCAGAGATGCAACTTTAAAACTTTTGAAAGAAAGAAACTTGTCAAAATATTGCTGCATAAAATGTCAAGATACACTAAAATATTTCCATTACATTAAGTAACTTTCCTCTGGATTGTATTTGTGGTGAATTAAGAGTTTATTGTTGTGGTTAACCATACAAGTTCACAGTTATTGATTTCTTCCTGTACCAAACTGTATTATAATTTCAATTCAGATTAAACTTGTTTTCCTATGATTTAAACATCTTTGTTGAAACTTCTATTGTACAGATACACATTTTATTGGGCCTTTAAAGCCACACCTTCCTCATGATCCACTGACCCCTAACCCCTTTCCCCTGAACAAATATGTCAGTATGTGTTATGAACTCTGTTAGTCCATTATCTAAATGAATGTCTATGGTCATTCTCAATTTTGGATCTTTTAGCGGAATTACCCTGTCTGAGACATTTTGTGAACATTGACGATGGATCAAATGAAGTAGAAATCCTAAGAAAGCCACCCATTGAAAGAGAAATTACTAATGCCAACGTTATTATATCATACCGTTCTGGAATACACACATTCACCGCGATACTTATCAAACTGGGCCAACCAAGAAAAAAAAATGGCTGTTACCATTCTCCATTTCTTTCCTTCATCGCCCACATACAGGAATTGACAAACGAAGGGCATCGGACCTGTCGGGAAACTTCTGTCTAACCGTTCCGACCGCTCTACCCTGCAGAACAGGCGGATTAGTGGCGCTCCGCCCTCGTGTATCGCGTTTCGCTCTCTGCATAGCTAATTCGCCTGTTCTAAAGGTACGACTGCTTCGAACCGCCGACGTCGACCCACCAAAGTGGGCAGTTCCAGTGGTGGTAGCAAATATTCCGGTCGGAGCGGAAATAGTGTTTTCCTGTTAGTTTTGGCAAAATAGAAAGCACCCCTGGTTGTGGGTTATGTACCACTGTTAGCTTTTGAAGTTGTTATTTGAGGACCCAGGCCGGCTCCACCTCGTTTTGTTACCAACGAAGAAAAGCCGCATTCTGTAGTTGCGCTCTTCTACCTTTATTACAAAAAGTACAAAAGCTCAATTTCGGAATTTTGAGTTTTTTGGTCACGTGCAAAATTGCTTTTACATTGAAGGAAACCTGAAAATAATACTTTACTAATATTAAGAAAGAAAAAACACCAAAGAGATATAATATTAAAGCCATGAAGAAACAAGAATGGATAAGGCCAAAGTGGAAAGAATTGACGCGGATTACAAACAACGGACTTGCTAAACTTTTTTGAAGAGGCGCAAATCCGTGACGTAACTTCTTTAAAGCCCTGGCCAAACGGAGACGCAAGTTGAAAACTTGCATCTACTTGCGACTCCGTTTGGCCAGGCCTTGCATGCAGTTATGTTGACTTGTGATGGCTTGCGCTCACTTTGGTCGAGATCCAATTTGCACGCAAGTCAAAGCAAGTTTTTCACCGATGCAATGCAAGTGTACCAATGAAGTTGAGTGACGCCCATTAACCTATTACTAGTAGTAATCAAAGATTATGAGAGTGCGTTCGACGCCGTATAAATGTTTATACAGATACCTTAAATGATTTCCCTAGCTGACTCTCAACCTCTAAAAACCAACCTTTTTTCATCAACAACCGGGGTTTTACAGAAAGATATTTCAGTGACAAAGTCCATGCCAGTCTGATTGAAGACTGCGTTGCGTGACGGCACCAGTTTCCGTAGACTCACAAGTTTAATAGGACTAAAAAATTTACATCAGCTTTCAAATTTCGTGCTAAATATTGTCACATTGACTTGTAATGTTTAAGCGCAAAAGCTAATTTGTAAAAGTATATTTTTTCCGAACATTATTCTAAGCAGGAAGCTCAAATATAACTGAGTAACATTTGCAATCGCGTGCTCGTTGATCGCGTAAACAAACTCCGTGCGACTGATTCGAGTATTTCCCTGGCCTGATTAACAAAGTACACAGTATTTACATTTCCGTTCCCTGGTTCAGGTTCACTCTTATGGATCTTTCCTTCAGAGTACTCTTCCACTGATTCCAAATAATATTCGACCGGATACTGCTGACCTTTTCTGTCGCAATTGGAACTAAATCCACAAATGCAATCAAATACAGCCCGGGGATTTAATACAGCTGTTTCCAGTGAACATCCCAAAGCCTAGGCGATCGTGTTCGTGGACGTATAAAATAAACAAGCTCATCGTGAGCTCGAACGAACGTTTAAATAACATCATACTGGAAAGGACTATTGAATATAAAACTACTCAGCCTCAAAATTCCACGGCGAAAGAATGAGATCGAGAGCACATTGAAAGAAGGACCAAAGTCTACATTGCCTGCTCACGTGCTCACATGTTCGTCACATCAGTGTCTCGCTTAGACCCTACGGTACCAGTTTACTGGCCGTGACATAGTTAATAACTATGCCGTGACATGCCCCTGCAAAAATTAAGCGGGGTGGCCATTTTTGTGCCCTTACAGGAATGTGGATTTTCCAGCCTATAACCTTACACAGGGCAACCAACTCTCCATAGTCACGCAACAAAATTAGGCTTGCGTTCCACTTCGTCGAACGCAATTAGCCAGTAAAATAGAGGGTAGTCTGCCTTAAAATGTTTTTTGCGACTTGCGTGTACTTGGAGGGTACTTGCGAGTCCGTTTGGCCACCCAACACAAGTCTCTACGCAAGTTCAACTTGCGTCCACTATCGACTACTTGCTGGTCCGTTTGGCCAGGGCTTACATGTAAGCATATTGGATCAGCAAAGAGTGTTCTACACATTGCAACTGATCAATCAGGTATTTATTACAATGTGCCTTTTCTTTCATTGCAGAATCACTGTAAACCTGGGTGACGACCTTGCCATTCGCAACAGGTGATCTTTTGCTAGACGACAACTTGGCAGATAATTACTGGCACACAGTAAAGTTGAAGCTGGTCGGGAAGCATTTAAATGTTAGTCTTCGCGGGCAAAAATACCACACGATATTGCGTAGTAAATACTCTAGGCTCAACATTAATGCAGCCTTCGTTTTCGCTGGCGGAGTGCCTAAACACACATTCAACATTCTTCAAAAGATATAAGCCATCGGCAAATCTTACGAGGTTGTCTTCGAGACGTGTATTTCGACAAATGGAACATATTGGCAGGTCAAACGACGACTGATGATAAAGGCAGGGTGTTTGGTTACCCCGGAGAACATTTGCCGTCATGCACATTTCGCAACGCTGAAGTTTTCAGCATCAGAAAAGTCACTTTTTCCTTCCGTCGAGGATGGCAGACAGATATCACTTACGTGTTAAAATGCGGTTTCGTACTTACTATGCAGACGGAATTTTAGCGGTTAAAGGATTGTATCCCCATAGCTATGTTGGTGTTTCCTTGGTAAAAGGGCAAATGTTTCTACAATTTCGGCCGTCCATAGGAAATGACGTGATTCGGATAAACCAAGGGGAGGGTTTGAACGATGGCGAGTGGCATGATCTCTCTGCCATTGTTAGCAAAGCGGAGATGAAACTTAAAGTTGATCACTACCAGAATTAAGGCACGAAAATCCCATGGTCCTGAATCAAAGCAAACGTTTCGGTGACGTCATCTTCATCGGATACCCCGACAGAGGACCGAACTTCTTCGGATGTATACACGATTTGCATGTGGATGAACAGCGTCGTCGATTTAGAGCGTATACCATTTGGTTACATTCGAGGAATCCTACATAACCAGTGCAACATTTCAAGCCATTGTTTTCCAAATCCATGCTTACACTGCGGGACATGTAGTGAGGCACGGTCTACACGCGCTTTCTCGTGCAATTGCCAAAGAACATTTTACCGTGGACCTCGCTGCGAACGGCCCATTTACTTAAGGACCTGCCAGGAGTACAAGAATCTTGGTCTGGCTGACGACGCGTATTGTAAAGTGGACTCAGACGCTGAAGGACCTGCTGGCCCTCTAAAGGTGCTTTGCAACGTGACCAATGAAAGCCAGGCGGTATCGCTCATCGATCACAACAAAATTGGACCTCAGCTTGTCGCTTCCGCAGATATAAACCACGAGGATTTAATTTACATTCATTATGTAAAATATCAAGATGACCTCGAAGGGATCAAGGCTTTGATTGCACAGAGCCACCAATGTCGTCAATTCGTGAGCTTTAGGTGTTTTGAGACTACATTTATGCGTTCACCCACGTTTCCCGTGCTGTGGGGAGGAGGTGGTGTGAAACAATTACAGACCACTGGCCAGGTGCGCCTGCGGGTAGCAACAAGTGCGCATGTGGAGTAAACGGAACGTGCGCAGATCCCAGACTGCCTTGCAACTGCGACACTGGGGACAAGACATGGAGAGAAGATAAAGGTAGGCTTCTTTCCTGCTAAGGATGAACATTATATTAAAAAAACTAGACCAGGGAAACCGAGTTTACAGTGAGAGTATTGCTAATGAGGAGCGACAAAGAAGACGTTCGGGCTTAGAAAGGGTAGCCAATACGTCTAAAACTGGTATAGATTACACGGTAAAGGATAAAAAACAGACACTTGCAATTATAGCATTTTTTGAGCTATAAAGAGAAAAAAAGAAAACCAAAAGTCAATCTAGCTACCTTTCAAAGCCAATGTACATTTGACCATGGCAGTGTTTCGGCGAATTAAAAAAAACAGTAAGAGAATCAATCAGTTGCATGGATTGCAAAAGGATACGATGTGTACCTACTACTGTAGGGGAGACGTTTGGAATTTTCTTTCTGATAGAATGCTTGCAGATCGTTTCCCGTTAAGCTGGGCTCCGAAGATTGTTCATCTCCGCGTGCTAACACGGTCTGGTGACGAGAATGACATAGCACATGTCTAGCTTTCCATTGTCTTTTGGTTATCCCCTCTAAGACTCTCTTACCAATTTGCTACTCCATTCTTCTTCCAAGGGTACGTTACAGACAAGGCTAACCTACCAGTAACTTTTCTGCAGTTTCCTTCGTCCGCCGCTCGGTCGTATATTACCGTTGGACCTCTAGAATGCTATGGAACACAAAATAATAACAGCGAGTTGACGCGCGAGATGAAACTCGAGGCCGCGCGTTTCTTCAATTCCTTGTGCCGCGTTGTGAATCCGACGACATCTGAACACCTTCCCAGTACTTCTACTCCATATTACACCGAGAATGGGATCTGGACAACTCGGAAAATCACAACGCCGGTGGATCACCACGAACTATGACAAACCAGTTACCATGGGTACTGAATTATCCTCAACTGGTAAAGCCGCTGACGAGCAGTCAACGTCAGAGGCCAATCCTCACAGACTTAAATACCCCTTCAAGT
The DNA here is from genome assembly GCA_019787425.1 of Platygyra sinensis. Classification (NCBI taxonomy): domain Eukaryota; kingdom Metazoa; phylum Cnidaria; class Anthozoa; order Scleractinia; family Merulinidae; genus Platygyra; species Platygyra sinensis. Next base: position 266 of record JAHPZR010043631.1, on the reverse strand, counting down.
AATCCTAATGAAGTGACCTTGCCCCCGAGTGAAGGTGACACAGACCAGGAATCCTCGGCTTCTACCACTTCCAGCTCTGCTGTGATTTCGTCAAGCGTGCCCCCCTCTGGCACACTGGTACTGAACAACTCGCAAACTCCAGGTGATTCGAACAGTGATTGAATGTTTTGGCCCAAGATGAATCCACTGGCGTTCAAACGGCTTATGTAATGTCCTGGCAGCTCGCGGTGGCCTGGGCAATGTGATTGTATTATTTGTCATGATTG
>JAHPZR010043630.1:0-16225 GCA_019787425.1 Platygyra sinensis | reverse complement strand
GAATAATGTTCGGAAAAAATATACTTTTACAAATTAGCTTTTGCGCTTAAACATTACAAGTCAATGTGACAATATTTAGCACGAAATTTGAAAGCTGATGTAAATTTTTTAGTCCTATTTAACTTGTGAGTCTACGGAAACTGGTGCCGTCACGCAACGCAGTCTTCAATCAGACTGGCATGGCCTTTGTCACTGAAATATCTTTCTGTAAAACCCCGGTTGTTGATGAAAAAAGGTTGGTTTTTAGAGTTTGAGAGTCAGCTAGGGAAATCATTTAAGGTATCTGTATAAACATTTATAAGGCGTCGAACGCACTCTCATAATCTTTGATTACTACTAGTAATAGGTTTAATGGGCGTCACTCAACTTGCATTGATTGGTGAAAAACTTGCATTGCATCGGTGAAAAACTTGCTTTGACTTGCGTGCAAATTGGATCTCGACCAAAGTGAGCGCAAGTCATCACAAGTCAACATAACTGCATGCAAGGCCTGGCCAAACGGAGTCGCAAGTAGATGCAAGTTTTCAACTTGCGTCTCCGTTTGGCCAGGGCTTTAAAGAAGTTACGTCACGGATTTGCGCCTCTTCAAAAAAGTTTAGCAAGTCCGTTGTTTGTAATCCGCGTCAATTCTTTCCACTTTGGCCTTATCCATTCTTGTTTCTTCATGGCTTTAATATTATATCTCTTTGGTGTTTTTCTTTCTTAATATTAGTAAAGTATTATTTTCAGGTTTCCTTCAATGTAAAAGCAATTTTGCACGTGACCAAAAAAACTCAAAATTCCGAAATTGAGCTTTTGTACTTTTGTAATAAAGGTAGAAGAGCGCAACTACAGAATGCGCTTTTCTTCGTTGGTAACAAAACGAGGTGGAGCCGGCCTGGGTCCTCAAATAACAACTTCAAAAGCTAACAGTGGTACATAACCCACAACCAGGGGTGCTTTCTATTTTGCCAAAAATAACAGAAAACACTATTTCCGCTCCGACCGGAATATTTGCTACCACCACTGGAACTGCCCACTTTGGTGGGTCGACGTCGGCGGTTCGAAGCAGTCGTAACCTTTAGAACAGGCGAATTAGCTATGCAGAGAGCGAAACGCGATACACGAGGGCGGAGCGCCACTAATCCGCCTGTTCTGCAGGGTAGAGCGGTCGGAACGGTTAGACAGAAGTTTCCCGACAGGTCCGATGCCCTTCGTTGTCAATTCCTGTATGTGGGCGATGAAGGAAAGAAATGGAGAATGGTAACAGCCATTTTTTTTTCTTGGTTGGCCCAGTTTGATAAGTATCGCGGTGAATGTGTGTATTCCAGAACGGTATGATATAATAACGTTGGCATTAGTAATTTCTCTTTCAATGGGTGGCTTTCTTAGGATTTCTACTTCATTTGATCCATCGTCAATGTTCACAAAATGTCTCAGACAGGGTAATTCCGCTAAAAGATCCAAAATTGAGAATGACCATAGACATTCATTTAGATAATGGACTAACAGAGTTCATAACACATACTGACATATTTGTTCAGGGGAAAGGGGTTAGGGGTCAGTGGATCATGAGGAAGGTGTGGCTTTAAAGGCCCAATAAAATGTGTATCTGTACAATAGAAGTTTCAACAAAGATGTTTAAATCATAGGAAAACAAGTTTAATCTGAATTGAAATTATAATACAGTTTGGTACAGGAAGAAATCAATAACTGTGAACTTGTATGGTTAACCACAACAATAAACTCTTAATTCACCACAAATACAATCCAGAGGAAAGTTACTTAATGTAATGGAAATATTTTAGTGTATCTTGACATTTTATGCAGCAATATTTTGACAAGTTTCTTTCTTTCAAAAGTTTTAAAGTTGCATCTCTGGTCGAAGTTGCATCTACGTTTGGTTAGAATTTATTATATCTCTAAAAAAAAAAATTTCTCCTGGAGGGGATGGGGCCGGTATAAATCTCATTTGCCAGCCCAGCCTATTTTTGCTCAAATTCCAGTCCAGTCCCCATTTAATTTTTTTTTTATTCCAAGTCCCAGTCCCAATACAGCGGCTATACTTTTCAAATTCACTCATGATAGAGAAACAAAACAATTTGAAGCTACCATGCACCCTAACAACTCAAAGCGAGAAATGCTCTGAGCAACTAACAGGAACGGAACGAAACCTCTTTGACCAGATGTTTTGTTTAAATTATACAGACCACTTTAGGATTTTAAATTTACGAGATACGTTTTAAAACAACAGATGCTTTCCAATCAACTTGTCGTTTCAAAAGATTGTCAATCCTGTTCAACTATTTGTTGCTGCTTAATTGAAACTCCAACAAATGTTTTCAAAATGTTTCACTGAAACGATTGTGACGTGCGTACTGTAAAAATAACTGGAAACATTGAGAGCAACTGCTGGCTCATCTAAGATAAACACACATTTGTGGAAACTGAAAAACAAATAAGCGTGGTTTCAAAGTAACGTGAAGTCGCAAAGATGGCTTTTCGTGTAGTCTATTAAATTAGCGTGTCGTAAATTGTGTTCAGATAGCATCGGTTGCGGACGGATCAGAGATCTTACACACGTTCAATTTATCTCTCGCGCGCGTAAATTTGTCAGATGTTTCGCTATGTGAAGCCCCGAAAATGTCATTACGGAGAAGCTTCGATCATAAAAACGTTCAAAATTACCTTTCTAATGTGCAATGATGGAGCAATATATCGCCTACGAATTGCTAAGAATAACTGGGTTATTGTAAGTCGATGCTATGAATTGTTTATTTTACCTAGCACGGATAATACTATCATTGACGAGCTGTTTTTGTTCTTGTAAATACCTCACGGTTTTTCAGTGATATTAAGAATTCCTTTCAGCTGATTGGAAAGATGGATTTAGCTATAAGTAGATTACAGGTATTCTTTTTGTTGATCTGTAAGTATACAAAAGTAAACACGAAATAGACTTCATACCTGAGCTTTCCACGAACTAAATCAAGCATGAGAAAGTCAGTCTGTTCTTGTTCACTTCCAATATAAACCAGCAAGCCGCTTGGATGAACCGTCTTGAAATCAAGCATAAGATAATGTCTCTTGATCCGTGATAACCAAGGTATCGAGCTCAAGTTGTACGCGACAAAGTCGTCGCCATCAACTCGTATTTCTTGGCTACCTGACTTCAAAATCATGCAGAGTACGAGGCCAAAGACAACGAAACCCGTCCTAAAATGCTCCATGTTCACAACCGCCTCAAAAATCTTGAAACCATCCGAGAAACAACCGATACTGCAAAGTGCAAACGAAAAATGTTCCCGTGGGAATAGATTCAAGACAATTCCAATTGATTGACTGACGGATGTCAAACTCCTCCCTTCAATGTATTGGCTCTATTATTTGTTTTAGAAAGATGAACTCCTGGCCAATGAGCATAAAACGCGCTAGTTTAAAACTACTCACAGAAATCTGTAGTCCCTCAGCATTAGCAACCCTCGTCAGGAAAGCTCAAAACGAGCACATTCTTCATCCTCCCTCCTTGTGAGAAGGGAAAAGATCTGACGTTTTACTTACATTCGAAAGCCTTTTCAAAACAAACTTGTGCCAATATGAAATAATTTTGACACCGCTTAAAGTAGAACCCTCTAGCAGTTCAAAAAGTGTCAATTCTCGGTAAAGCAAAATCGTTTTAGGCGTAACTTTCGTTTTTCCTGTGTGAAAAATTTTATTATTTTGCCTGTCTGAACATAAACTTATTTGCTTTTGAAACAAGTCAAAAATACATGCGTTTGAGCTCGAGAGTGTTTTTGAAAACAAACTCGTTTTCGGAAGATTATTTTAGAAACTTGTTTTCAAAAACATGTTTTCAAATACAAGACTTTTCTTTAACAGATAGCAATCCGAAAATAGCTGATTTCCAAACGTCTTCTAGATTGTTCTGATACAGATCCAATCCATTTCCCCGTGTATTAACTGTCAAAAAAGCGTGATTTTAGGGCCTGTTTACAAGGAGGATAGGGTGACCCTCTTAGAGGTTTCACCCTTCTATAAAGGGCAAAAGATACCCCCCTTTACATGCAAAATCTTGTCCCTAGGGCTATCGCGATTATTGAATTTGGCACCAAGGAAGACGGCTGCGCGGTCGCTAAGTACAAAACAACCAAAATGACGGAAAAGCAAAGTATTTTGGCGGTAAATTCAATTTTCCTGCGCTTGCCGATCCCACAAAAGTTGACCCTTCTAGGAGGGTGACCCTACGTCAAGCGTTTACATGGCAAAAAGCTGGCCCTCCCAGGAGGGTTACCCTACCAAATAGATAGGGTGACCCTACCCCTAGGGTGACCCTACCTCTCATGTAAACTAAACCGGAAAATACAATGGGCAAGGGTTACCCTTCTAAGAGTATGCTCCTTTTAGAAGGGTCATCCTATCTCTATGTAAACAGGCCCTTAGCCTGAATTTCAGCCGTCTCCTCCTCTCGCTAAGTCTCGGGAGAGAGACGTCTGAAGGCACTGGGCGATAATGCTGTCCGGTGACGTCACTACCCGAAAACCTGGTAGTGGTTGTGATTGGTTGCCGTGTTAATTTATTTGCCCGACGCGAATAATTTGAATAATGTTATTGCCAAACTTTGCGCGTTCACTGAAGATGGCAGAAGAAAACCGCGAGCTAAAGCCACAAGAGTTAAAGCCGTTTCTGGTGTATGCTCGACATTTGGAGTTCAAAACCTCTATCCGCAGCAGGAAAAGGCAGTTGCAGAATTTCTTAGCGGAAGCGATGTATTCGCAAACTTGCCTACGGGATATGGGAAGTCCTTATTGAACTTTCACAGCAGCACAGCCATTTTCCAAACGAAAGTTAGTCGTATGCAAAATTTACCTGAAAAAAAGTCTGAAAACTTGCAGCAGTTCACTCGTAAAAATTATCATTTTACTTTCGATATGTACGGCTAGCACACTAAATACATTGGCGTTAAACACTCCTTGAAATCCATAAATGAAGACGTTTGTTGGGTTTTTCAACTGCCATTCTCATGCATGAATGACTCCGAGAGCAAGCAAATCTGCACGCGAGCAAACAAATTATTCTGCACGTATTTTCTTGGGGTTACGGGCTGAACATATACTTAAACCTATAAAACTTATAACCTATTACCACAAAATTATAAGTTTCATTAGAAGTTTTGCTCAGTCCGTAGCCCCACGAATACGTAAAGAAATAATTTAGTTCGCCGCGTTGTAGATTTGCTTGCTCTCCGACTCGGGGTCATTCATGCATGCGAATGGCCGTTGAGAAACCCAATTACAATCCGCCAGTCTTCAGTTACAAATTTCAAGGAATATTTAATTCCAGTGTATTTAGTGAGCTAACCAAGCATACTGAAAGTAAAATGATAATTTTTACGAGTGGACCGCTGCAAAGTTTAAGACTTTTTTTTGTAAATTTTGCATACGGTCAATAAAGAGGCGGAGATGATTGACGTCACCAAAACTTAACGGTTTTGTCTAGACTTGTTTTTGAGCTGAAGGTCGTGTGTGAAATTTCATAAATTACCACATTTCACTCGTGACGTCACCGGACAGCATTATCGCCCAGTGCTTTCAGACGTCTCTCTCCCGAGACTTAGCGAGAGGAGGAGACGGCTGAAATTCAGGCTAACAGGCCCTTAGTAGATAGATTTCTTTCATACATGTATAGGGTGAGTTTTTGTTGCTGGCTTTCGCCTGGCTCTGAATTTTTTCCTCTGAGTTCTCCGGTTTTCCTCCCTTTTAAAAACAGCACTCCGAATTATATAACTATTCCTGATTAGTAAAATCCAACTAGTGGTCTATTATCAATGCTGCGTTCTGATTGGTTGAACTACTAGTAGGCTATTTGTTATAGCCCACTAGTAGCGAAAAGCGCCGGCTTAGAAAACCAAAACAATGGCGGCTGAATCGCTTTAACTAGCGAAAGATGTTTTGTCTCGATAGTTTTTTGACCAACTAGTTGGATTTTACTAAAACAATTATTCCTCTCGCCCTCATGGCCTCCTAGTCAATAGCCCATTCGGCCTCATGGGCTATTGACTCATAGCCCATTCGGGCTCGAGGAATAATTGTTAATAATGACTTACTATCTCAGCGGTCCGTGGACAAGGGCTTTTTTCGGCTCGCTTCAGGGACCGTTGGTTTTAGTCTCGGGTTCAAGAATTCTGGTCACGTGATAACATTTTTGCGGCGCTGCCGCTTGCAAAACACTGATCGCGTGATGTCATTTTGGTTGTTCCCGCGGCCGCTAAAAGTGGACTGCCTGTCTCATCTTTTTCCCGCCTTTGTCAAAGTCCAGAGGAAGGAAAGATGTCGTTTGTACAATTTAAGATCTTTTACGGAGACAACTTCGAAAGATTCAAAATGGGTCGAATGAGGAAAGAAAGGCTTCAACTAATTACTTCTCAGGAATTCGCCTGTTAAGTGCTAAAAGCCATAGGGGCATTTTTGGAAGGAAAAACTCCAACAGAAGTCCGCATTCATTACAGAGATGACGAAGACACATTTGTTAACTTGAGCTGCGAGGAAGATTTTATCGACGCTGGCAGGTGTTTACGCCCAGTGGACATCTCCGAGGACTTGTATAGACTGTCAGCTACAGTGCGTGCTACTGCCACTCCAGTTCAGGCTGTACATGTTAAAACCGAGAGGATGATCGTGAACGAGCCAGCAACTTGAAAGCGATGGTGTGATTCACCAGCTCCGCGAAAACAGTTTCACTTCAAGTTATTCTACCGCACGCATATGCAACAAACGCTTCGAACATAATGCCAATTCTTTATTGTCTCTGAATTATAATTCTAGTTAAATAAAGTCCATGAAAAAAAAGCAAGCAAGCAAACAACAATTAAGGAATCTGATTTCCCAGACAGCTTGTGCCACACATCCCGGCTGAACTGAAATCAGTTTACATTATAAGCTTACTGTTTTTTTTTTCTTATAAAAACGTCTTATTTTGGGGCTGAGGCTGAACGCTTATATTTTTGCGACTTGAATCTGAAAACGTTCTCAACATGTTGTTAAAGTTGTTTGGTATTGTAATTCAATAAGTGAATACAGGCATGATCAGGAAACCTATCAAAGTGCAATTGTTTGTCGTGATGTGGTATCAAGTTGATTGTGCAGCTTTCTTTGATGCCGCGAGCAAGATTTTCATGTTGATATAAAAAAAAACTAATAAACGTTCGTAACTGACTCTCAACTTTTGGTTTATTTCAGCCTGAACGCTTTTATAAAAAAAAGTTCTTATAAGAAAACTAGAGCGTATAACGACAACGTAAACGAGCATGCTAAGATTTTTACCTTTCAGTCCTTACTCATTTCTGCAAACACATAGTAGTGAGAATCAAATAGCGATATATCGTGTGTGTCTATAAATCCTCGCATATCATGTTCTGTTATTTGCTTATACACTGCCGGTTGTACACTCTGACATAGATATTTCAATGAAACGACTGGCGAATGTTCTCCTGTTTTGCAACAGTTTTCATTTTGTTGAGCTAACTCGATAAATTAAATTCTGGAGAGTATTTTGGTAAATAAACAACTTCCGTGCCGTGCTGATCCATCCACCATCCCATTCCAATTCAGTTCGTCGCAACTTTGGGTGATTTTGAGCCCCCCTTCTTGACTCGAGGACCAATTTCTCTGCTGTCAACAATTTTGTCTACACTGCGACGTTCTTTGCAGACTGTCTGCTTACAAAATTTTCTCGAAACATCATAGTGCCTGCCTCCAAAAAAAACAGATATATGGTCTCCACCGTTTTGCACAATTGTCTATAATGCTTCGTCTTATGTCCTCAGACAAGGCTTTTCCTGGGATGTAACTTCGACCTGCGTTGGTTTTCAACGTCTCTTCAACTCGCGGTTTTCTCTTTAGCGGCCGAAGGCGTAAACAACCAAAAATGGCATCACGTGATCACTGTTTTGCAAACCGCAGCGCCGCAAAAAATGTTATCACGTGACCAACATTTTTGAACCGCGGACTAAAACCAACGGTCCCTGAAGCGAGCCGAAAAAAACCCTTGTCCACGGACGTCTGAGATCGATAGTATGATTAGGCTCTTACCGATAGTGCTAGCAGGCTTTTTGGACATTAAATGGCTAAGAAAGCATGCTTGTTTAGCCAAATAATGCCAAAAAGCCTGCTAGCACTATCGGTAAGAGCCTAATCATACTATCGATCTCAGACGTCCGTGGACAAGGGTTTTTTTCGGCTCGCTTCAGGGACCGTTGGTTTTAGTCCGCGGTTCAAAAATGTTGGTCACGTGATAACATTTTTTGCGGCGCTGCGGTTTGCAAAACAGTGATCACGTGATGCCATTTTTGGTTGTTTACGCCTTCGGCCGCTAAAGAGAAAACCGCGAGTTGAAGAGACGTTGAAAACCAACGCAGGTCGAAGTTACATCCCAGGAAAAGCCTTGTCTGAGGACATAAGACGAAGCATTATAGACAATTGTGCAAAACGGTGGAGACCATATATCTGTTTTTTTTGGAGGCAGGCACTATGATGTTTCGAGAAAATTTTGTAAGCAGACAGTCTGCAAAGAACGTCGCAGTGTAGACAAAATTGTTGACAGCAGAGAAATTGGTCCTCGAGTCAAGAAGGGGGGCTCAAAATCACCCAAAGTTGCGACGAACTGAATTGGAATGGGATGGTGGATGGATCAGCACGGCACGGAAGTTGTTTATTTACCAAAATACTCTCCAGAATTTAATTTATCGAGTTAGCTCAACAAAATGAAAACTGTTGCAAAACAGGAGAACATTCGCCAGTCGTTTCATTGAAATATCTATGTCAGAGTGTACAACCGGCAGTGTATAAGCAAATAACAGAACATGATATGCGAGGATTTATAGACACACACGATATATCGCTATTTGATTCTCACTACTATGTGTTTGCAGAAATGAGTAAGGACTGAAAGGTAAAAATCTTAGCATGCTCGTTTACGTTGTCGTTATACGCTCTAGTTTTCTTATAAGAACTTTTTTTTATAAAAGCGTTCAGGCTGAAATAAACCAAAAGTTGAGAGTCAGTTACGAACGTTTATTAGTTTTTTTTTATATCAACATGAAAATCTTGCTCGCGGCATCAAAGAAAGCTGCACAATCAACTTGATACCACATCACGACAAACAATTGCACTTTGATAGGTTTCCTGATCATGCCTGTATTCACTTATTGAATTACAATACCAAACAACTTTAACAACATGTTGAGAACGTTTTCAGATTCAAGTCGCAAAAATATAAGCGTTCAGCCTCAGCCCCAAAATAAGACGTTTTTATAAGAAAAAAAAAACAGTAAGCTTATAATGTAAACTGATTTCAGTTCAGCCGGGATGTGTGGCACAAGCTGTCTGGGAAATCAGATTCCTTAATTGTTGTTTGCTTGCTTGCTTTTTTTTCATGGACTTTATTTAACTAGAATTATAATTCAGAGACAATAAAGAATTGGCATTATGTTCGAAGCGTTTGTTGCATATGCGTGCGGTAGAATAACTTGAAGTGAAACTGTTTTCGCGGAGCTGGTGAATCACACCATCGCTTTCAAGTTGCTGGCTCGTTCACGATCATCCTCTCGGTTTTAACATGTACAGCCTGAACTGGAGTGGCAGTAGCACGCACTGTAGCTGACAGTCTATACAAGTCCTCGGAGATGTCCACTGGGCGTAAACACCTGCCAGCGTCGATAAAATCTTCCTCGCAGCTCAAGTTAACAAATGTGTCTTCGTCATCTCTGTAATGAATGCGGACTTCTGTTGGAGTTTTTCCTTCCAAAAATGCCCCTATGGCTTTTAGCACTTAACAGGCGAATTCCTGAGAAGTAATTAGTTGAAGCCTTTCTTTCCTCATTCGACCCATTTTGAATCTTTCGAAGTTGTCTCCGTAAAAGATCTTAAATTGTACAAACGACATCTTTCCTTCCTCTGGACTTTGACAAAGGCGGGAAAAAGATGAGACAGGCAGTCCACTTTTAGCGGCCGCGGGAACAACCAAAATGACATCACGCGATCAGTGTTTTGCAAGCGGCAGCGCCGCAAAAATGTTATCACGTGACCAGAATTCTTGAACCCGAGACTAAAACCAACGGTCCCTGAAGCGAGCCGAAAAAAAGCCCTTGTCCACGGACCGCTGAGATAGTAAGTCATTATTAACAATTATTCCTCGAGCCCGAATGGGCTATGAGTCAATAGCCCATGAGGCCGAATGGGCTATTGACTAGGAGGCCATGAGGGCGAGAGGAATAATTGTTTTAGTAAAATCCAACTAGTTGGTCAAAAAACTATCGAGACAAAACATCTTTCGCTAGTTAAAGCGATTCAGCCGCCATTGTTTTGGTTTTCTAAGCCGGCGCTTTTCGCTACTAGTGGGCTATAACAAATAGCCTACTAGTAGTTCAACCAATCAGAACGCAGCATTGATAATAGACCACTAGTTGGATTTTACTAATCAGGAATAGTTATATAATTCGGAGTGCTGTTTTTAAAAGGGAGGAAAACCGGAGAACTCAGAGGAAAAAATTCAGAGCCAGGCGAAAGCCAGCAACAAAAACTCACCCTATACATGTATGAAAGAAATCTATCTACTAAGGGCCTGTTAGCCTGAATTTCAGCCGTCTCCTCCTCTCGCTAAGTCTCGGGAGAGAGACGTCTGAAAGCACTGGGCGATAATGCTGTCCGGTGACGTCACGAGTGAAATGTGGTAATTTATGAAATTTCACACACGACCTTCAGCTCAAAAACAAGTCTAGACAAAACCGTTAAGTTTTGGTGACGTCAATCATCTCCGCCTCTTTATTGACCGTATGCAAAATTTACAAAAAAAAGTCTTAAACTTTGCAGCGGTCCACTCGTAAAAATTATCATTTTACTTTCAGTATGCTTGGTTAGCTCACTAAATACACTGGAATTAAATATTCCTTGAAATTTGTAACTGAAGACTGGCGGATTGTAATTGGGTTTCTCAACGGCCATTCGCATGCATGAATGACCCCGAGTCGGAGAGCAAGCAAATCTACAACGCGGCGAACTAAATTATTTCTTTACGTATTCGTGGGGCTACGGACTGAGCAAAACTTCTAATGAAACTTATAATTTTGTGGTAATAGGTTATAAGTTTTATAGGTTTAAGTATATGTTCAGCCCGTAACCCCAAGAAAATACGTGCAGAATAATTTGTTTGCTCGCGTGCAGATTTGCTTGCTCTCGGAGTCATTCATGCATGAGAATGGCAGTTGAAAAACCCAACAAACGTCTTCATTTATGGATTTCAAGGAGTGTTTAACGCCAATGTATTTAGTGTGCTAGCCGTACATATCGAAAGTAAAATGATAATTTTTACGAGTGAACTGCTGCAAGTTTTCAGACTTTTTTTCAGGTAAATTTTGCATACGACTAACTTTCGTTTGGAAAATGGCTGTGCTGCTGTGAAAGTTCAATAAGGACTTCCCATATCCCGTAGGCAAGTTTGCGAATACATCGCTTCCGCTAAGAAATTCTGCAACTGCCTTTTCCTGCTGCGGATAGAGGTTTTGAACTCCAAATGTCGAGCATACACCAGAAACGGCTTTAACTCTTGTGGCTTTAGCTCGCGGTTTTCTTCTGCCATCTTCAGTGAACGCGCAAAGTTTGGCAATAACATTATTCAAATTATTCGCGTCGGGCAAATAAATTAACACGGCAACCAATCACAACCACTACCAGGTTTTCGGGTAGTGACGTCACCGGACAGCATTATCGCCCAGTGCCTTCAGACGTCTCTCTCCCGAGACTTAGCGAGAGGAGGAGACGGCTGAAATTCAGGCTAAGGGCCTGTTTACATAGAGATAGGATGACCCTTCTAAAAGGAGCATACTCTTAGAAGGGTAACCCTTGCCCATTGTATTTTCCGGTTTAGTTTACATGAGAGGTAGGGTCACCCTAGGGGTAGGGTCACCCTATCTATTTGGTAGGGTAACCCTCCTGGGAGGGCCAGCTTTTTGCCATGTAAACGCTTGACGTAGGGTCACCCTCCTAGAAGGGTCAACTTTTGTGGGATCGGCAAGCGCAGGAAAATTGAATTTACCGCCAAAATACTTTGCTTTTCCGTCATTTTGGTTGTTTTGTACTTAGCGACCGCGCAGCCGTCTTCCTTGGTGCCAAATTCAATAATCGCGATAGCCCTAGGGACAAGATTTTGCATGTAAAGGGGGGTATCTTTTGCCCTTTATAGAAGGGTGAAACCTCTAAGAGGGTCACCCTATCCTCCTTGTAAACAGGCCCTAAAATCACGCTTTTTTGACAGTTAATACACGGGGAAATGGATTGGATCTGTATCAGAACAATCTAGAAGACGTTTGGAAATCAGCTATTTTCGGATTGCTATCTGTTAAGAAAAAGTCTTGTATTTGAAAACATGTTTTTGAAAACAAGTTTCTAAAATAATCTTCCGAAAACGAGTTTGTTTTCAAAAACACTCTCGAGCTCAAACGCATGTATTTTTGACTTGTTTCAAAAGCAAATAAGTTTATGTTCAGACAGGCAAAATAATAAAATTTTTCACACAGGAAAAACGAAAGTTACGCCTAAAACGATTTTGCTTTACCGAGAATTGACACTTTTTGAACTGCTAGAGGGTTCTACTTTAAGCGGTGTCAAAATTATTTCATATTGGCACAAGTTTGTTTGAAAAGGCTTTCGAATGTAAGTAAAACGTCAGATCTTTTCCCTTCTCACAAGGAGGGAGGATGAAGAATGTGCTCGTTTTGAGCTTTCCTGACGAGGGTTGCTAATGCTGAGGGACTACAGATTTCTGTGAGTAGTTTTAAACTAGCGCGTTTTATGCTCATTGGCCAGGAGTTCATCTTTCTAAAACAAATAATAGAGCCAATACATTGAAGGGAGGAGTTTGACATCCGTCAGTCAATCAATTGGAATTGTCTTGAATCTATTCCCACGGGAACATTTTTCGTTTGCACTTTGCAGTATCGGTTGTTTCTCGGATGGTTTCAAGATTTTTGAGGCGGTTGTGAACATGGAGCATTTTAGGACGGGTTTCGTTGTCTTTGGCCTCGTACTCTGCATGATTTTGAAGTCAGGTAGCCAAGAAATACGAGTTGATGGCGACGACTTTGTCGCGTACAACTTGAGCTCGATACCTTGGTTATCACGGATCAAGAGACATTATCTTATGCTTGATTTCAAGACGGTTCATCCAAGCGGCTTGCTGGTTTATATTGGAAGTGAACAAGAACAGACTGACTTTCTCATGCTTGATTTAGTTCGTGGAAAGCTCAGGTATGAAGTCTATTTCGTGTTTACTTTTGTATACTTACAGATCAACAAAAAGAATACCTGTAATCTACTTATAGCTAAATCCATCTTTCCAATCAGCTGAAAGGAATTCTTAATATCACTGAAAAACCGTGAGGTATTTACAAGAACAAAAACAGCTCGTCAATGATAGTATTATCCGTGCTAGGTAAAATAAACAATTCATAGCATCGACTTACAATAACCCAGTTATTCTTAGCAATTCGTAGGCGATATATTGCTCCATCATTGCACATTAGAAAGGTAATTTTGAACGTTTTTATGATCGAAGCTTCTCCGTAATGACATTTTCGGGGCTTCACATAGCGAAACATCTGACAAATTTACGCGCGCGAGAGATAAATTGAACGTGTGTAAGATCTCTGATCCGTCCGCAACCGATGCTATCTGAACACAATTTACGACACGCTAATTTAATAGACTACACGAAAAGCCATCTTTGCGACTTCACGTTACTTTGAAACCACGCTTATTTGTTTTTCAGTTTCCACAAATGTGTGTTTATCTTAGATGAGCCAGCAGTTGCTCTCAATGTTTCCAGTTATTTTTACAGTACGCACGTCACAATCGTTTCAGTGAAACATTTTGAAAACATTTGTTGGAGTTTCAATTAAGCAGCAACAAATAGTTGAACAGGATTGACAATCTTTTGAAACGACAAGTTGATTGGAAAGCATCTGTTGTTTTAAAACGTATCTCGTAAATTTAAAATCCTAAAGTGGTCTGTATAATTTAAACAAAACATCTGGTCAAAGAGGTTTCGTTCCGTTCCTGTTAGTTGCTCAGAGCATTTCTCGCTTTGAGTTGTTAGGGTGCATGGTAGCTTCAAATTGTTTTGTTTCTCTATCATGAGTGAATTTGAAAAGTATAGCCGCTGTATTGGGACTGGGACTTGGAATAAAAAAAAAATTAAATGGGGACTGGACTGGAATTTGAGCAAAAATAGGCTGGGCTGGCAAATGAGATTTATACCGGCCCCATCCCCTCCAGGAGAAATTTTTTTTTTTAGAGATATAATAAATTCTAACCAAACGTAGATGCAACTTCGACCAGAGATGCAACTTTAAAACTTTTGAAAGAAAGAAACTTGTCAAAATATTGCTGCATAAAATGTCAAGATACACTAAAATATTTCCATTACATTAAGTAACTTTCCTCTGGATTGTATTTGTGGTGAATTAAGAGTTTATTGTTGTGGTTAACCATACAAGTTCACAGTTATTGATTTCTTCCTGTACCAAACTGTATTATAATTTCAATTCAGATTAAACTTGTTTTCCTATGATTTAAACATCTTTGTTGAAACTTCTATTGTACAGATACACATTTTATTGGGCCTTTAAAGCCACACCTTCCTCATGATCCACTGACCCCTAACCCCTTTCCCCTGAACAAATATGTCAGTATGTGTTATGAACTCTGTTAGTCCATTATCTAAATGAATGTCTATGGTCATTCTCAATTTTGGATCTTTTAGCGGAATTACCCTGTCTGAGACATTTTGTGAACATTGACGATGGATCAAATGAAGTAGAAATCCTAAGAAAGCCACCCATTGAAAGAGAAATTACTAATGCCAACGTTATTATATCATACCGTTCTGGAATACACACATTCACCGCGATACTTATCAAACTGGGCCAACCAAGAAAAAAAAATGGCTGTTACCATTCTCCATTTCTTTCCTTCATCGCCCACATACAGGAATTGACAACGAAGGGCATCGGACCTGTCGGGAAACTTCTGTCTAACCGTTCCGACCGCTCTACCCTGCAGAACAGGCGGATTAGTGGCGCTCCGCCCTCGTGTATCGCGTTTCGCTCTCTGCATAGCTAATTCGCCTGTTCTAAAGGTTACGACTGCTTCGAACCGCCGACGTCGACCCACCAAAGTGGGCAGTTCCAGTGGTGGTAGCAAATATTCCGGTCGGAGCGGAAATAGTGTTTTCTGTTATTTTTGGCAAAATAGAAAGCACCCCTGGTTGTGGGTTATGTACCACTGTTAGCTTTTGAAGTTGTTATTTGAGGACCCAGGCCGGCTCCACCTCGTTTTGTTACCAACGAAGAAAAGCGCATTCTGTAGTTGCGCTCTTCTACCTTTATTACAAAAGTACAAAAGCTCAATTTCGGAATTTTGAGTTTTTTTGGTCACGTGCAAAATTGCTTTTACATTGAAGGAAACCTGAAAATAATACTTTACTAATATTAAGAAAGAAAAACACCAAAGAGATATAATATTAAAGCCATGAAGAAACAAGAATGGATAAGGCCAAAGTGGAAAGAATTGACGCGGATTACAAACAACGGACTTGCTAAACTTTTTTGAAGAGGCGCAAATCCGTGACGTAACTTCTTTAAAGCCCTGGCCAAACGGAGACGCAAGTTGAAAACTTGCATCTACTTGCGACTCCGTTTGGCCAGGCCTTGCATGCAGTTATGTTGACTTGTGATGACTTGCGCTCACTTTGGTCGAGATCCAATTTGCACGCAAGTCAAAGCAAGTTTTTCACCGATGCAATGCAAGTTTTTCACCAATCAATGCAAGTTGAGTGACGCCCATTAAACCTATTACTAGTAGTAATCAAAGATTATGAGAGTGCGTTCGAACGCCTTATAAATGTTTATACAGATACCTTAAATGATTTCCCTAGCTGACTCTCAAACTCTAAAAACCAACCTTTTTTCATCAACAACCGGGGTTTTACAGAAAGATATTTCAGTGACAAAGGCCATGCCAGTCTGATTGAAGACTGCGTTGCGTGACGGCACCAGTTTCCGTAGACTCACAAGTTAAATAGGACTAAAAAATTTACATCAGCTTTCAAATTTCGTGCTAAATATTGTCACATTGACTTGTAATGTTTAAGCGCAAAAGCTAATTTGTAAAAGTATATTTTTTCCGAACATTATTCT
>JAHPZR010043629.1:12500-16718 GCA_019787425.1 Platygyra sinensis | reverse complement strand
CTGTCTTAACTTTGGCCTTGAAAGCGAAAATTTTCGAAAATTTAAAGCTGATTTCCAGTCCGTACTGCGCACTCTCGAGAGTTTGTTTACGACTTTTGTTTTGTTTCATGTAAGACGTCACAAAATGTAGCATTTCGCATCTACTTACATGAAGTAAATTCAAACTTTCATGTCAACCGCCATTTTCGACGCGAAGCTTTATGCTTCATTCTTCCAGATATATCACTTGATGAAAAACTTCACAGCTGTAAAAATCAATGAAGCTGTTGGAAAAAGAGTTTGAAAGGTCTCAAAGATAAGGTATGTGATTCTTAACGAATAACAGCGATTCGCATTCCATCGAGTGAGCCGTTTGTAATGTTTATAAACATTAGGTTCTGAGACTACGCAGTACGGACTGGAAATCATCTTTAAGACTCATTCTCGTCCCCAGAGCCCACGATCCTTCTGGCCTCTCGATCCCAACCACAGGCCAGAAGGATCGTGGGCTCTGGGGACGAGAATGCTTTAAGACTTTGTTAAGCGAAAGTTTTGGAGGGAACTGCACACGCGCGCCCCGTTTGACCGCTGTGTGGGCTACCCTGGGCCCTTCATCTGGGATACGTCACAAATCAATTGACCGCGAAGGCCTGGGAGAAAACCGTGCAATCTACACACGCCATAACTAAGATGCACGCGTCAGCTAGCAGCTGAATCAGTATTTAATGTCTGTTCCGCTACGCGATACGGGGAGATAGGGTTTGGCTGGAATGCAAAGGGGACAAGGCACCAGTAGAGTGGCCCCGAAGCGAAGGCGGGGGCCCGACTGAGGGGTCGGTGCTTGGACGGTTGCTATGGAAACCGACGCTCTACCGAAGGAGGCCCTTTGCATAGTCACACTGGCTGAAGCCAGTGGAGAAAAAGAAAAACACAAATAAAAGAGTATTAAAAAAAAAAAGGAAGGCGGAGGAGCAAGTTGAACAACGAGCGTGGGTAGTGGGAGGGCGGGAACAACTCGCTAACAACGTCCCAGAGCAGACTGCAAAAGGTACGCGTCAGCATGACGACAGCGCGCGAAGGCAGATCTCCACTTACGAGCGAGGCTGCGCCGATTGAGGCCGAGGCTGTGCTCCCATACATTAACTTCTGTCAATCAAAGATTGACACCTAAAAATCAGCACACCGGAAGTTAATGCTGCGTAAAATCGCGCGAAGCGGAAATAAAATCTGCGGAAAACATTTGTTTTTAGCTCGAAAGTTTGCTCGGTGTCCTATCCTGATTTTTTGCATGCACGCACCATTCACGTTGGCACTTCAGATACAAAAGTTTCGGGAAAAATTATCTAGTGAAATTTTCTGTAAGCCATAGAACGCGTTTTCTTTAAATATAATTAATTCTACTAGATAATTTTTTTCCTTACTGTCTGAAAAGTTAAAGAATTTATGGAACTTTTCAACAAAGAAATAAAAATGGTAGGTCACCGAATTAGTTTCTCAGATAATTTACAAAAACTGAAATTTAGAGGACGCTTTTGTGGACCTTGTGCGTTGCCATGGTAACTAATATGACGTTAAAAGTACCCTTAAAGTATAACCCAACAATAGAGTTGCAAAGAGACATATAGTTTGCCCACACCATTAAACATCCTTCTTTGTAATCTTCCATCGTTTCACAAACAATATAGCTACGAAAAACCCTTTCGAGCCTCCTAAAGTATTTTGTAACCAGCAATTACTCTCTTACGTGTACAGCGCCGCAAATGATCCCCGACCGCAAATGATCCCCAAACTGGACCGCAAATGATCCTCAATGTGGACCTCAAATGATCCCCGCCGAAAAACGAGGAATGGCATGGAGTTTGGTTTCTTGGATTTTTCCTATTTTTTATTTTATTTTTATGTTCATTTAGTTTCATCAACTAAACGATGAATTAGGTAAACATAAAGAAAATATATTCTGTTGAGGTGAACTATAATTCAAATATAATTTTCATGACAAATTCATCTTATTTTCTCTTTACAATTCTTTTGAAAAATTACAGAAAAAATTCAAAGCTCGTAGACAGCAATACTATTTCTCCACAAGCTCGATCTACAACAATAATAGCTTAATGCTATCAAAACTAAGACACAAAAATCTTGAGTGGATTTAATTTTAATGCCATTTCCATGTTAAATAATCTGATTTCAAATCCTCATCATTCGGTAAGACCCCAAAGGCGTGCGAAACTAATTTAATACCAAAGCAAGCGTTAATACCAACAGTAACAGCTTTCGCGAAATGTTCATGGCCTTTTAGTTCAAGCGAATGAGCTAGAAATTCTGCTTCCCAACTCTACAAGCCAGTTTGACTTTTAGTTCGCATCTGCAACTTGCAGCCAGAAATTGTGTACAATAGCACTGATTGGTCAACTTACATAGTATGTAGAGCGACTCAACACCTACCTCATTATCCGTGGGAAAAATGCGAAAAACCGAAAAACCACATATTATGTAGTAGTAGTAGTAGTAATTTATTTATCCACATTTCACATATGAGTACAATTAACTCGTTTTAACGTGAACGTGCTATATAATATAACTACTAGAAGTAAAAATGGCAGCCGTAAGCTGGTTTCGTGTAAGATTCTGAGACTAAAGAAGTCTTGCTTCATGAGAAACGGCCGGATAGCCGGGTTACACCACTACAACTACGAACTATATAACAATTATTCCATGACCCCGCGTTGGATATGAAGTGATAAAATAACCAACGAGCGCGTAGCGCGAGTTGGTTATTATCACTTCATATCCAACAAGGGCGAATGGAATAATTGTTTTAGTAAATTCTCAAACCGGGTTTTGCCGCCTATTTTTATTTCCACAATTTTACAAAGCGAAAAAATTTAAACTTGGCGCACTATTTTCCATATGACGTAAAACTCCAACTATTGGCTCATAGTCGGAGTTTTTTAGCCAATCAAAAAGCTAGAAATGCAATAGTCGGAGCTGAGAATTTACTAAAATCCGTTAGAATTTCTTGCTACTGACTTTCAACATCGATGACAAAAGTATTTTAATTCGCATGATTGACCAAAACCGGAAACCGCACATGAAAAGTCTGTAGTATCCAAGATTTGACTAAACGTGCAGGTCAGGAAATAAGACACAAGTTGAGTTAATTGAGATGCAGGATGTCGAGTGATTAAACTGACATTATTAATTTGCTTGCAATTTTCGCTTCGGTTAAATTTTCATGAAATGTTGATGCTTGTGTAAAAACTGAAAGAGTTACCCAATAAAAACTAAAGGTTTATACAAACAACATTACAGACAGATCAATGGAACTGCGATGGGAACAAAAATTGCCCCCTCCTACGACAATCTCTTCATGGGCAATATTGAACAAAAAGCCCTAGCAACTGCTACACACTCTCCCCTGATTTGGTGGCGTTACATCGATGATATATTCCTCCTTTGGACACATGGCGAAGAGAAGTTGAATGATTTCATCACATACTTAAACAACGTGCATCCTACTATCAAGTTTACCAGTTCCTTCTCTTACAACGAAATCCCTTTCCTTGATGTCAAAGTAATGCTCCTCAACGGTAGACTGGAAACTGACCTCTATGTTAAACCCACTGACAAACATCAGTACCTCCTCAAATCATCCTGTCACCCATCTCACACTAAACAATGATCCATTCCCTTTAGCATGGCCTTACGACTAAGAATTTGTTCAACGGATGAGTTCTTCAACACACGGTCCGATGCACTCACAAGTCATCTTATCAAGAGAGGATACAAATACCGTTCATTAAAGACGAAATCGACAAAGTACCCCAAATTCCACGCAGTGGAGCCCTCAAAAAATCCACTAAAAAAGAGTCCAACAGAATTCCATTTGTAGTTACCACCCTGGTTACATTTAATCCAGCCTTACCTAACATACGTCAAGTTATTTCCAGCAACCTCAACATTCTTCGCTCTTCACAACGTTGCCAAGCAGCATTCCCTTCTCCCCCTCTCATATCATACCGCCGATGCAACAACCTACGAGACATACTAGTCAGGGCCAAACACCGCAGACCACCCCCTCTGGCACCGGGAACAGAGAAGGTGTAAAACGTGCCGTTTTATTAAAGAAGGAACCACGTCTTACACTTTCTTCGCTACTAACGAGCAAAAAGATATAGGGCATCACATCACCTGCTCTTCTTCTAACCTCGTGTACATGATACAATGCACCAAATGCAG
>JAHPZR010043629.1:0-7500 GCA_019787425.1 Platygyra sinensis | reverse complement strand
GTAGCAAACTGGTGACATAAAACTTAACATCTTGTGAAAAATAAATTGTGCGGAGACTAGAATCTTGTTTGTGGTGTCTCCAATAGAGCTAATTACCAAAAACGACTTGTCACAGATATTTAATCAGGAATTGTGTTGAAGTTATAATCATGCCATCATGTACCTTACATGATTCCTGCAAACAATTATCTTTGGTACATGTGCCCCAGTGTGTCCTGGCCTCTCCTACGTCTTGCGGCAGGAGTTCACCAGGCTCATCAGCGCCTTATTAAAGGGATATTGCAAGAAGGGAGAGGAGGCAACCCCCTGCTTCCCCGCCCCCCATCATTAGTTTTGGAAATAAACTAAGATCCCTTGATCTGTCACAACTTTGCTAACTTATGAGGCCTGGCCAGGGGTTTTGGGCATGTTGTATAGAGGGCCATTAGAATTTGGGTATGTGGTAGTTTTTGTCACAATTCGGGTATATAAAGTATCTATATTTTCCTGGATTTTAGGCATTTGGTACATAGACATGAGTAAATGATATTCTGATTGTTATCTTATGGGGTATATTGGTATCCCACTGCCCCTAGACTTATTTTAAGGTGTGTGTATGGAATTAATGTGACTTAATGTAAAGATGACTTAATCGTACTTAAGGCGATTTAAGGCAACTTAAAAGTTGCCTTAAATCGCCTTAAGTACGATTAAGTCCTTAAAAGGACTCAGAGTAGGCCTTCAAGTAAGTGAAGTAGCTCAAGTGAGACAAGCACCTCAGGAAAGACAAGCAACCCCAAGTAAGACAAGCAACTCAAGTAAGACAAGCAGCTCAAGTAATTGAAGCAGCTCAAGTACGACAAGCACCTCAAGTAAGACAAGCACCTCAAGTAAGTGAAGTAGCTCAAGTAAGTGAAATAGCTCAAGTCAGACAAGCATCTTAAGTACGACAAGTGCCTCAAGTAAGACAAGCACCTCAAGTAAGTGAAGTAGCTCAAGTAAGAAAAACACCTCAAGTAAGCCGACAAGCACCTCGACTAAGTATATATTGGGTACATAATAGCGCGCCATACATGACGTACCTGCTGGACAAGGGTGACGAGGGCTAGCTCTGGGAACGAGATTGAACGCTGTCTCGAAAAAGGACAAAAATGCCTTGTAAAATGTCTTGAGCCGGACGCACAAAATTGCCATTTAACGCAAGAAAATCCTCGATAACCGGTCAAGGTTAAAGATCTTTCTTTTAGAATCTGAAGGTAACAGAATGATTCCTCCGTCCAATGAGGGGAGAGAAGGAAAAATGTTTCAAAAATCATATTTTTGTGAGTCGGCTGGTTCACTACATTTACGAGCATTCCTATCACATAATTTACACCCCCTAACGTTTTCCGATGAATCGATGAATACGTTTTACGCCTATAAAATTCGGATAAATATTATGTTGCCTAGTATTTATGCGAAATTTCGAAAGGCACAAGTATAAAGAAAAACTTCGACTAAAATTTTCTAGTAAAATATGGTTTCTCAGTGTAGTTGAACTTTCGACAAGGCCCATCAGGATAGCTAAAACTTTCGGGTGAGTCAAGAAAAGCCCTAGAACTTTCAAAGCGACTTCAGTTCCCAAGTTAAATAAAACAGAAATGAGAACATAGAGAATTTCATTTTAGACACTTCTGACCTCTTTGGAAAGACTCGGTCGTCGGTGCCCCTGACAAGTATTACACCATGATAAAAACACACTTTTATTGTTATCGCATTCTTCTTCTTTACACCACACCAATATACAAGTTAACTCATTGATTAACCTACACAAAAAATTAACTGAATGTTTGTTACTTAAAATATATATTCGGTCGAAACTTCGAAAAATACTTGAAACCTCAATATGAGTTGCTCAGTTAATATAAATGAAGGTACAAAAATGCCGAGATTTTTTTTTTTGGCAAAACCGTCCTCGTTTGCCTCTTTTCAGTCTGCCTTTCGACGGGCAAAGCAGCATTAGACGTCCAAGGGCAGTATGCTAAAAATCATATATCTACTCATTTACAACACGGAAGTAAAGAAATGAAAGTAGTATAGTGACCTATAGTTTGTTCTTACCACCGAAAACTGTTTTACTTTTTATTCTGTACCTCAGTGATAAACAATGGAAACCTGAACGAAATACATGCATTCCATAAATTGCAACAAAGTTTAAATCAACCCACTATCGCCGAATACACTAACTCAATAAGGTACTGTAACTAGTCGTAACGATGTAATTTTTGATAGATCCCGAAGCACTCTGACACACATTTCTCGGTCATATGAACCTTTTGTCTTGACGAGAGTAGAGTTCTTTCAGTGGCTCATTTCATTGCTAAACCTAACTTATTCCTGTCGTTTAACTTATCATTTAGCCACTTTCTTTTGCTTAGCCTTCTCTTCACCCTTTCGATTCCCTGAATTTTATGCTTAGAAATTAGCATTGAGGGGAGCCAGACGAACAGTAAATAAAAAACAAAACGAGACGAATCACAATGTCATACTTTCTCTTCCTCAATCCTCGATAACAATGTTTACGTTTTCGCTTTCACGCTGTTTTTTGACTTCTCTATTTTATCCCAGCCCGTAAATTTCTCACCTTTGAACATTCCATTGAATAGTATTTCTGCAAGTTTTGCGCTCAGCAGCAAAGCGCCAGCTAGT
Source organism: Platygyra sinensis (assembly GCA_019787425.1). Taxonomy (NCBI): domain Eukaryota; kingdom Metazoa; phylum Cnidaria; class Anthozoa; order Scleractinia; family Merulinidae; genus Platygyra; species Platygyra sinensis. The sequence goes on along the minus strand of JAHPZR010043629.1, from coordinate 4,833 downwards.
GTCAGAGTCGAAGAATTGAACACCTGGCTAAAGAAAACAATGACTGCTACTACCAGCAATGAGACACTAAAAATTAGTAGCATATTGGCGAGCATGGCGAACATCTCTGGTTGAATGGGTAAAACATGATGACAAACATCCCAGAACAACTTTTCTGGAAGAGTTTTGCGGATAATGTCTACATTTGGTAAAGGGGTGATTTTCTTTTTGTAATGCTTATAGATGATCTTTTTCATTCCTTTGAATCTCTTTCGAAGTGTATTGTAGCTAGTATAAATATTGCTTAAAAATATCAAAACAAAAGCAGCATAGGGAGCTGCTTTTTCCGCGTTTATGATCAACCCCACTAAGACAAAACCAAACATTCTGATAAAAAAAACCGCAGCACACGGTAACTGCGAGGCTGAAATAAATCAGCCATATCAAAAACACTAGCATGCAAAAATACAACTGGCTTTTTTTTGTCAGGTTTTTGTGAATAAATCTGTAAATAATCATTATGAGAGTGCTAAATGGTGAGAAACGAATGGCATTAATTACTAATGGAAAAACCTTAAATGGCAGAACTAAGATGGGAATTGAATATGAAAGAACAAAGAGAAACGCTATTAGAACACTGATCAGAAGAAGACCAAAAGTATTAGAGAGAAACAAAAATAATATTACAAATAACATTTTCCTACTTTCGCCAGACTTTTTTTTCAGATAACGTACGATGCAGTTTGACGGTGCAGAGGGCTCGACACAAATTTCACATGATTCAGAGCCACTACCTTGCAATTGCGACGTCGACGGTGATACACTGGGTACTTCATGACAGATATTTGGTCCTCGATTTTGGAAGACAGATAGATTGTCAGTCATTTTTCTATAAATATTCGGTTCAATTTTTTCCGACGCATACGCCAAGAAAAAGAAGAAATTAGCAGGTAATATAATGAAAAATATGATTACAGGAATTAAAAAATTAAGTTTACTACTTCTCATATCAAAGACGTAATAGAACAAGGCGTTCTCTGGAAAAGCGTTTTTTGCGTCAACTTCAGTGAGATAGTCCAAAAAAAATGCATAATTTAAGGCCACGAAAATGTAAGCATAAATAAGGACTCGGATGCAATAAAACTCAATCATTGTCTCAACCGTAGGTGATTTCTGGGGTGCATTAGGGTTTCTATCCCCTATCCTCAGCTTTTTGTAAAGTGCTTGGCAAGTAATCGGACTGAAGTCGTCAACAGGAATTTCCTTAGTTTTGATTCCCACATCGTCCACAGGTTGTTCCTGAGGCCAGAGTACAACGAGAGGCCAATAGAATAACAAAACTATAGTTCCTAAAGTAAGCAAGTGATAAAACAGCATGAACCATTTGCTGTATTTCACTGGGAGATCACATTGCACAACAGTGTCGTTTCCGCTTTGTTCTTGCTTGCAGCAATGGTATTGGATATTTCCTTCGAACCAAGAGGCTAGCCAGTTGATATCTCTTTTAACAACTGAAACGCACACGACATCTTCGCAGAGAGAGAGATCAGTTGAAGCATCAATTACCTTCCTTAGGAGTGTCGTAGCAACCGTAACGTCTTTGCAGGAAGTAGTTAAGTTTGCGACACAGCCTCGTGGTTCATCACTCAATGTAATCTCCATATTCCTGACTTGATTCTTCAAAAGACCGAGAGATAAAACCTGGTACTGGTGGGAAAAATACGCATCGGTTCTTCAACGCCTCGTGCCCAGGTCCATCTGTTGGGAAGGAACTTCTCAGGTGACTGTAATGGGCTATAACTGTTGTTACCGACATTCAAATGAAGACAGACCATTCTTACGCCATCTTCAGAGGACTTTGATTGGAATTCAGCCGACATGTCGTTTCCATCAACCAGAAGGTTGCACTGCGCACTGCATGTCTCGTTGGCTCCCGCAGTTGACTTTAACAGCCAGAAAATTACAAACACAACCTCTTTGACTTTCATGAATACAACAGGTAAGTATTTTTGCTTGGTAAGGCGGAACAATTTTCTGCAAGGAAAGAAATATTTTACATTGTTTACAAAAGAGCTTAACTGAAACCTTGGATGAAAGTTTATTTTTCTTCCTCAAAGAAGTCTCCACACTATTTGTCTTTCTCAAAACTTCTCACTAAAGCAGATGGTCACTTCACAATCACTATGATCACTGCGGCACTATCGGCTAGTGTCTACAAGCTTTACCGCTGTTAACCGTAGGGAAAAAAGGAGAATAAAGAAAATTGTATTAGCAGTGACTTCTAAAAACCCGAAAATATCATTTTATGCCGATTTAAACAGCCGTGGACTTGCCAACAAGTGGATCGGCGAAAGCTGAGTGGAAACGAAAAACACTGACATTCGAAAACTCAAAGCTCGAGTGCCACGGTATACTACCTACAATCGGGTGGATAATCTTGGTCTTTGTAAACCCAAGCGACCGAACGCGTGGGCAATTATGGCTAAGCAAGTTTAGGCGGCTTGTTAATCGCTGGCATCAAGCATGATGAAAATGAGATGTATAGTTCTTGGGTGCGTTTGATACCAACGGAACTGACCTTGTTGATTACTATGGCAGCTGCACACATTTCAAAAGAAACAACTTCATACTCAAAATCTTTTCAAATTTCAGTTTGTCCATCTTAACTGTCCTCGGTCTTGGGCTGTCAACGAAAAATATGACTGATACAAAAAGGATAAAATGCCATTAGTCGTAACTCTGGTAACTGATGAGGCGCCTGCTGAGGACGGGAGATGACTAACATTTAACTAAACATAACTTACGGGATCCGGAAACTGTGTCGTCGGTGTCTAACTGAAACTCAACTCACGAGCGTCTCCAAACAGTCGCTGTGTTCGATGGCTCGAGATGACTGAGAATCAAGAGATATACAGGAGGTATATAAAACGCAATACCAAGGTAATTACGCTGGAATGTTCATCCGCTCACCGCAAATGAGTTGAAAGCATCTCAACAAGAACAAAACAATTGACATGACACTGCAAAACAGGATACGCTACACTGGCGTTGTGCTCTCTGGTGGAGTGCAAGGAATGATCTTCCGGTACCATTAAACACTTGTATCCTTTCTCTGACCTAGCAAGGTGGATACACTCCATTAACAACTTTATAAAGGCAAATCAAGCGAATCAAAATAGGAACACGTTAGACTTAACCAAATATCTCTCAACTGAAATGTTGCACAAAACATGGAAACGTATAGTTCTCAGACTTCTCAGAGCGCACAAAATGGCCAGAAAATTCGTTGATATGGCCAAAGCAACCAGCCTGTCTGTATATATATATTGGCAATTATGTGGTCTGAACTACTATAGGTGAAGATTTAGCGTTGTGAGAAACACTAATAATGAAAAGACGTTAAGTACAAATTGCAACTGAGAATTACTTGTTCTTACACCGGCAGTTATCACTCAGTGGTTGGTTGGGCCAAGTGATTTTCAAAGAGATGTCCGTTTCGGTTCAAAACTCGCTCACATGCACTGACGCATGGTTGTAAACATGCAAAAGACTAAAGCCGACCTCTTGAGCGTTCTCTCTTTTAAGTTTCAAGCTTTGAAATCAGTCGAGTTCAACATGATCCATGAAATTGCGCTCGATCAAGTTCCACAACCTATCACGCTATTGAAGAAGTTCCAAGAATAAGTTCGCTTGAGCAAGGGTCTTGTTAAGTGGTTTGAAAAACACCAAAGACACATTGTCTTGTCCCAGTTTCACAAAAATCAATAGCTCAAAAATCAAGCGTTCGACTGAGTTCGATTGTCCAATATATTTTTTTTTTTTGTGAGTTTCATTTCCTTCGACTGCCGAACTCAATCTATGGATCTCTCTTTAGCACTGTCTATATACAAAGGTTGACACTCTCCATAAGGTATCAACTTTATGAAGACAAATCAAGCGAATCAAAACACATTGGTGCTCCGGCAGAGAAAAACTGAAACAACAAATGAAACTGTCGGACAATACTTGGACTGAACGATAATCCCAGAGTATGTAAAATAGGTGGGAAATTCGTTGACATGGCAATTGCAGTTAACCTGCACATCGTTTGTTTATACTGCACATAAAGCCGATTAAGTGTGGGACAAGAATTTTTATGTGAGGTTCTGAACGTTCGATTCTTTGAATAGTTCAGTGCTTGTTTTCTATCCAATGGCTTGGTTTGGCGACCGAACGGATTGAAACAGCATGGGCAGAGAAAATCGGAGAAAATCGTACATTTCTCAAGCACAAGCTTCCATAGCTAATTTAAAACATTCCCCAAAGGAGCCGCTTTTCGTGCAGCATTCAAAGTTCATCAAAGTGATAGCTAAAGTATGCTGGAATTTGTAACCATCGGTCAATATATATAAGTAGAGGCTATTCCCTTCCATTCCTGTGACGTAAGCAAGTTGGAGACAGGACTTAATTGAGTAGATGAATTGAGAATATCAAAACAGGAACAAAGCACTTCATGCACCGCGAGGATCTGTTGATTTTGAAACAGTGATAATAAGTCTGTTAAAATATTTTAACAAATCTAGGTGACGAACAGACGATGGCACAGCCGAGTGTTTAATTCCTTTAAAATTACATGGTAACTGATTTAAACTCTGTAAAATTTTCCACCAATGGCAACTGAAGAAAATTGTGCAAAATATTGCTTGTGTTTAATCTGAAAGCAAAGGCATACAAAACTGATCGTGAAAGAGGACTGAATAAAAGGCACTGTGATGATAAAACTTGTCGACATACGAAACCGAATATTAATAGCAGAGTAATCACTTGTTGAAGGGACCCGGCAGACGAAAAATTTCCTGCTGGCTTTTGATTATA
>JAHPZR010043625.1:25000-26890 GCA_019787425.1 Platygyra sinensis | reverse complement strand
AATATTCTGCCACTATTCACCGAGATTGAGAAGAATAATTGTTTTAGTATATACACAGGAAGTGACCTCAACAACATTTTCAGAAGGAAACCATTAAAAATCGATTTAATTGACCTCTCAATTCATGCGTGGAAAACATGCAAGCGGTACAAAGCATGCGCGAATTCGCGAAACTATTTACAGAATCTTTGAACATGGAAGATCTATAGTTAATATTCGAAAAAACCTCGTGACAGTCTAGAATAATGGTCCTTCGACACCGTTCAAATCAGTGTGAATCAAAAGTATGCTTTATTCAAAAGTATGCTTTATTTTTGTTTGGCTTACGCATTATTCACTCGGTAGGGGGTGAATAATTAACAATTATCCTGCGAAATCGCGCGGAATAACGTCTGATACTTAGCCGACGAGGCCGTAGGCCGAGTCGGCTAAAATCAGACGATATTCCGCGAGATTGAGCAGGATAATTGTTTTATTATTCAACAAATTGATAACAAAATTGATTTCCAAGCTCGTAACATTTTTAAACCTTTCTGTCGACATTTTTTCCCTTCACTTTTTCTTCCCACGTACGAAGCTACGTATATCGCCGGATATCTGTCACCTACGGATGACAGATGTCGAGAGCATCATGACCATATTTGGATAGTGTTACAATTTGTTGAATAATAATGCTCATTAGCCAGAGATAGCGAACCAATCAGATTGCTTAAAACACCAAGATCACTGAGTGTGTATATACTAATCATTGATATTTAGTGCTCACATCTCTGATTCTCCATACTTAGGTTGGATTGCTACATGTGACATCCAGTTGTATTATATTTTATGTCCAGCATTGCATTAGAATTTATTGAGATCTTCCACATGAATTGTAGTGAGTGTGATTCTGTACAAAACACACAATGACCCACCCCAAACCATCCTGAAATTCTCTTTTGGCCCACCCCTGCACTTTAAAAAAAGTAGGCCTGGCCCACCCCATGATTCCCCCCCTCCCCCCCTGCCACATAAGGGACCACTCGTAAATTTGAGGAGGGGAGGGCTGGTGCAAACATGGGAGGGGCCATAGTTTTTCATGCACCATGCAAGCACTAAAGGGAGGGTCAAACAATTTGGTGCATGTCATAAAGGGGGGGGGGGGGGGGGGGCATTATGTTTTATGCAAAGTTGCTGTGTCAAAGAGTCAATCTAGAATTCTTTTGTAAATATAATATGGAACACTTCCTTTATTCGATGACTGTTAAGTAAAAACATGGGTTTTTAATGACACTTCTTGGTCCTGTGTCTAGATCCTCTCCTGACTTAGACAAACAGTCTATTGTCAAAATGAATGTGACTTTTTTGAAGTGATGTAAACTACTTGTAATTCACTTTGATGGTCTTCTGTGACAGAAATTGCAAGTTGCCTATTTTCTTCCAAAAGACCTGGAATGTACTCTTCTATGATAGAAAGTGCTTTCTCAGAAATTTTCCCATTTTCTTGCCATTTCTTTGAGGTTTCTTATTTGATCACGAGTGAGAGATACAACACCTTCAGCATTTACATCAGTGATGAGTGGCTGTTAGGTCTCAGCAGATATTAGCTCAGTAATCTCTTTAAATTTCTTCTCTGCTCTTTGCTCCTTTCTTTTCTTTTTCTTTCTTCTGTTTTGTTTCTGGGACCTTTTAGCAGATTTGTTTTTCAGCAACATTCTTTTAAACAGATCTGCACACATGTCCTCTTTTTTTTCAAAAACTCTTATATGTTCTTCACCCTTTCTTCTTGTTCTATCAACTGAGTTATCATTTGCTCATCAAAACTCTTGGCACAATCTTGTCCTTGTTTCACAATTCCATTCTTAGCATATTAAGCCCAGGAGTGGGGAGGGGGGGGGGGTACTCCCTTAT
>JAHPZR010043625.1:17500-20000 GCA_019787425.1 Platygyra sinensis | reverse complement strand
AGAGACCGATTCCCTGCCAATACTGTGAAATAACCCTGCCGAGAGAAAAAATGCCAGAACATCAGAAGTTCTGTGGATCAAGGACGGAATGGTGTCATAAGTGCAGTCGATACATTTTGATCAGAGATCTTCAGAATCACGAGAAATCTTGTGATGGAGACGCTACTCAGAAGTGTGCTGCTATCTTGCCTTGTGAGTTCTGCTGATCTTCAATCCTGCTTGAGAATCTTGATGCTCATCAACGCCAGTGTTTAAAGGAAAGCCGAGACTCTCGAATCCCTCTTCTTGTATAGGGTGACGATGGTTTTTTCCAAGTGATCGCAGCGACAAGAGGAAGAAACAGTGACGATCATATTTACTCAAACTCCGTCTTGCATGACAGCACCGAAGCTCCCAGAAGCTCCCAAACAGGATTGTTTAATACTGGGATCGAAGTAGCAGTTCTTAAATATGTTATTTTGATCCTTAATGATAGCCGTTTTTGTATGTAATAAAACAAGCGGTTGGTAAGGACTAATAAATTGTAATTGCCGTCTTTTCTATCGTGCTGGAAATCTAGAGTTTCGGAGTAGGGGTGGGGAATTTGGGTGGGGTGGGCTGGAGATACTCAACGAAATTAAGACGTCGGACTCTTGTAGCATCTAAAGGGACAGATATAAAGTAATGAAATAGACATACCCAACAACATGGCTCACCATAACAAATTAATACTGCTTTCCCGGTGTACCTGGTGTAGCAATGGCTTTGAGCTTTCAGAGCAAATCCCCACAAGAATCAAACAAAATCAAATTTCTTCGGCAAGGCTTGAAAAGTCAATTTCTCTCCCCTTTTGCATATAGCTAGCCCCTAGCAAGAATACGAACAGCCTGTGTTTTTCTCCTCGAAATAGTTTTGTCTTTCTGAGAAAAACAGCTTTTTCGATTTACCCTCCAGACTCAGTTTAGCGAGTACCAACTGGGTTGAAAATCGACCATTTTCATTCGATTCGCATGTCGCAACCATCAAGTGCAGAAAAATTGTAAAGCAACCAAACTACTGCATATGCAAAATGTTGGTTGTATTACAACTTTCCTGCACTCAATAAATGCGACACGCGAATCATTTAAAAATCGTCGATATTCAGCCCGGTTGGGACACGGTAAATTGATGCCAGGGCGTGAAATCGAAAATGTTTTTCTCGGAAATACCGAAATATTTGAGGAAGTAAACACACATGGCGTTTTTATCTTTACTGAGGCCTACTTATATGCAAAAGTAGGGCGAATTTAATTTTTCAAGTCTTACCGGACCATATTTGATAATTGTGGACATTTGCTCTTAACTGTTTTATGGTGAAGAAATTGTGAAGAAGAAAATTCCTAAGGATACTAGTGTGTTTATTGAAGACCGCGAAGACTAGTTATTAAAGATTCACGCTGCCGATAAAGGTATAACAGTTTGATGTTAAATCTTGGATTTGTGACATTATTTTACGATAAACTGATAAATAAATGTTCTAAATATCGATTTTGAGTACAAAGTTACAGTGAACCTAAAAAATATGGGGAAAAAGCCGATATCAGCACATCCCTGTCGGACTAGCATCATTTCCTTCCATGTTCAGATCGCTCCAAGTCAGTTCACTCCAACCAAAACTTAGATCGATCCACACAGGCCAAGTTTGCTACCTCGGCTAACTAAGGTTGGCTTGGCAGTGGATGAAAAGAACGAGGAATAATCTCTGTGCGCGTTTTTTCGATCTGACTTGAAGCGATCTAACCCAGGATTGCTAGCGAAGTGACCGGATAGCCTTTTGTACGTTCGGTATCAAAAACTCAAAATCTACTCGCAATTTTGGATTAACATTTAAAACTGACAATCGAAATTAAAATGCAGGCATTTCAGGTTCTAGTTGGCTGCAGCTATTACTTAAGTATGTTCTACAGTTTTGTCTACTCGTGTCTTTTTATATTGATATATGGATAAAATGGATCTTTCATTCTCAACATCGTTCCTGCTCCAAATTTCTGAGTCCACATAGAATCTTCTCTTGAAATCCTAGATGACCCAAGGTGAGAAAATAATAAAAAAATTAAATGTTTAACATGAAGAAATATTCAATATCAACAAAGTCGGTGGTTTCTAGTTTGTAACTTGAATAGGTTAAAATAATTTGTATTCTTCGGAGGAAGGTTTACCCATTCATGCAAGCATTAGAGTAAATTAGTCACGCATATGCATCATCAACGCAGACGTATTTCCGGCTGTCCCTTGTTTCCGGTGAAAACAACAACGCTAATGCTATCAGCTCTAAACGTAGCGAATGCATGGTTCGAATCCCGATGAAGCCCTGAATTTTTTTCTCCGGGCCTCATTTGCAGTTGCCTATTTTAAAATCCCATGGTCACATCTTCATTTCACTTTTTTAACTGTGCCTTTGCAATGAAATTTTACCCCCTTTTTTATTCCAGAAAATTGAATTATATGTTGCACTGATTCATAATTTTCGAATTTAAGCTCT
>JAHPZR010043625.1:7500-12500 GCA_019787425.1 Platygyra sinensis | reverse complement strand
TATTTTATTTAAACCTCAGTCTGCATTTTACCCCTGGTCTGCAGTCTGCATTTTACCCTTAGTCTGCATTTTACCCCCGGTCTGCAGTCTGCAGTCGGCGTTTTACACTGACCGAAATTATTCCCACGGAATGGCAGAGGACTTGAGAAAGCCCTATATTGACCGAATTGCGAAAAGGATGATGAAACACGCCAAGAAACACTTTCATCAATGAAATACGCAGAACGCCTTCGTTGTTTTTCAGATTTGCATAAAAGTTGTCACTACAATAGGTCACCAACACTACACTTAACTCTACCTAAGACGAACCAAAGAGAAATAATATATTCTTCATAAAATTTTTGCAATGTGCGACGATTGACAGATAACCTCAAGACCAACTATGCCCTTAGTTACAAGATTTTGGATTTCTTTGATTTAATGGTCCGAAACATAAAAAGTAAACAAGGCCAGCTTTTCTACGCATCAATGAAAATGCCGCCAAAATTTAGCATGAAGAATTTATCTCATTGTAAAAGAAGAAAATGTATATAATAACGTGAATTTGATTTTAAAATAAATTCTAATATTAAGCCTTAACTGGGGTTGCAATTTGATACAAAGGAGTGAAATGAAACGATGCCTACACGTACCAAGAAATATGCGCGCCATCGCTCCGACAGCGCTTTGGAGAAAATATTCCTGCTTTTATACCGAGCCAAAAGATTAAAAAAAAGCGTGGCAGTCTGCCTTGTGCGTCTCACAACTACGAACGCAAACTCTGGTAAGTATTTAAAAAGCTTTGAGACCACGTGCTGTGACAACAACGTATTTTTTCGAAAACTTGCTGTATCTCAGGTTTGTTTTAAAAGGACAACACTTCCCTGGAATGAATCTTTTGACTCGTTACGAAAGCGCTGTCGGGGCGATGATTTTCTTCCCTTTCGTGCTAAATTTTGGCGGCATTTTTATTGATGCGTAGAAAAGCTGGCCTTGTTTACTTTTTATGTTTCGGACCATTAAATCAAACTTGAGAAATCCAAAATCTTGTTACTAAGGGCATAGTTGGTCTAGAGGTTATCTGTCAATCGCACATTGCAAAAATTTTATGGAAAATATATTATTTCTCTTTGGTGCGTCTTAGGTAAAGTCAAGTGCGGTGTAGTGACAATTTTTATGCAAATCTGAATAACAACGTGGGCGTTCTGCGTATTTCATTGATGAAAGTGTTTCACCAACGTGCAACCTTGGTCAGAAGAAACATTTTACTTTTCGCGCAGGTTTTTTTTTTTGTACTCCCTCCCAGTTTCGTTCCTTTCGCGTAAGTTTTTGGAAACGCCTGCTACGCAGTCTAGGAGAAATTTTCATTTCCTAGGCACTTTAAAAATTGGACTTATTATATCGTTGCGTTACCTCCGGTACTCTTTACTTCCGGTCAAGATCATACAAGACCATTCAACATTTTCATAAAACTTTAAAACACGTTCTTAAAATTAGAAAAGAGAGGCGTAAAGCATACCAGTAGAATTACTTAACCAAATAAACTGAGTTCTCTTACCTCCTGAACGAAGTTATTCGTCGTTTTCTTGCGGCACCGGCCGTCGATTTCCATCCGTTGGAGTGATCATGAAAAGTCTCTGATCATCCGTTCTCGGCTGCACGGGTATCGTCACAGCCAAATGCAAGGGTCTTGACTGCGTCCTCAACACAACAAAGTAGATCTTGATTGCGCAAAACGTAAAGATGGACATCACAACAAGCGAAGCTATGCTGATAAAGTCGACAGCCATGATTGGGAATTTGTCCTTCTCGGAGCTGCGATTTGTCTTATATAAGATAGAGAGAGTACTGTATCTAAGCGATACTCACCGTTACGTCACCTATTGTCATTAATGTGCCAACCAGAGGTTTAGCTGTCGCTTTATTCTCTTTGGCAAAATGTATTATTCAGTGAACCATTTAATTCCTTGTATTGACGTTTTTAAACGGCTTGTTAATTTCCGAACCTTACTCTCATGTTCGTGTCGTCATTCCTTCGGATGCCCGTTATATATATAATCAAGTCGCTGCCGCTGCAAATTTTTAAACAGTCAACGATCGAGAACGAACAACGGATGATCGGTAATCGATTCTAAGATTTGAAGGATTTTAAAAATATCAAAAATTCGGCAGTGGTGACAGCGGTGACAATGCAGCGACTGGACTTTCAATTTGTCGTTTGATTTGTATTATGGAAGGCTTTTTTATCGTCAAGCAGCCGTATAGCGTTTTTGTCTGTTTAAAGCAGCAGACAAAATATCGATTTTTTTCCCGTTACGGATCGACAGAAAATATCAATTGAGGCTTTATTTACAATGTATTTTATGCAAACGGGTTGATAATAGACAAACAAACGGTACTCAAAGCAATGTTAAAGCGCTGATTATATTACCGTGAACACCTAAAATGCGAGATCTTCCACACCACAGAAACCACAGGCAACGAGCCGTTTCCTATCGGCCACGGAGCAAATTATTTTTGTTTTGTTTAAGGATACAAACTGTGTTATTAAGAATTTAAAACACCGCTGTTCCCCAAGATCAGTGCTGAGGACCGCATCCAGGTCATCGTTCGAGTTTAAAACGAAAAAATTTAGAAGCTAACGCGACGCGACGGCGACCAGCTTTCCATGCCCGGGGAGAGGGGGGGGGGGGGGGTACTCCCTTATAAGAGCTTAATGGGGACGTGCCGCCAGCCAGGGTATGTTTTTTGGGATTTTTGTCTTAAACAGGGCATCGAATTTGTCATTTTTTGTCTGAATCAGGGTATCGGTTTATCAAGTTTTGTCTTAAATGGGATATCTTTTCTTGGACGAAACAGCAAAATTTTTACAAGCTCTTGTAAATTATTACTGACTTCCGTTGAATTTGGCATTGATACAGGCACATTAAATTTCCATTGATTACACAACAAGAAAGCCACACAATTTGTAACCGCAACTTTTAATCTATGTCTTAAACGGCCGTCGATAAAACCCGGAACATGGAACATCCCGAAACATTCCGGAACATCCCGGAACATCCTGGAACATCGAATAATTATGATAATTATGAGAAAAATATGTGCAATTAAATTTTGGGCTTGCTCGCGTGACCATTTGGAGCGCTCAGATTGGTCACGTGACATTATGTTTCTTTTCGCGGGCAGAAAAACTTTGCTTCGAAATGAATGCGTATGAAGGAACTTTCCGCCGTGGGAAATCAATTGTAAAGTATATGGGGTCACTGAATATTGATGATATTTTAAGTGGAGGCGGGAATGTTTCAACAGAGTACTACTCAGGAAGTTTTAAAGCGATAGGATTAAAGTACAAAGTAAGCGGTGTTACCAGTTTCAAACTTATGGAAGACCTTTTGTCAAACGGGAGAAAATCTCCCTCTCCATACTGCAGCTAGGGGTCAACCGAAAAGCCTGGCAAAACCATAACTAGATTTGGTCCAGCTGCTGATAAAATGTAGACCTTCGAGAACTTACAAGGGCATTAAAGAAAATATCGAGGCGCAGTCCATGGTAACAGTTTCTATTTCTGCACAATAGGCCGTGCTGTCCGAGACTGCTTACCAGAAGGGAAAATGACTTGGAAAAAGATGATGAAGCCAGCAGGCGAAAAATTCACCCCTGATAATCAAGTTGGATACTTGATAGAGTGTAACGACTTGTCAAAAGTCAGCTTTTTATTTGATATAAAAAAATTTAAACGTACGTGATCTTACAATGTAAACACACAAATGTGTTTGTTCATTTCTTCAACACTGTATAGTTAACCAGTATTGAATACAGGTTCAATTTATACACAGAATTTGATGTTGAGTATCAGGTGTATTTATTTAACTTAGTTTTATTCGTTTGTTGTTGTTTTGGTAAACGCTGCTAGTTTTATTCGTGTTGTTGTTTCGGTAAGCGCTGACTGTAAATAACTCATTAACTATTGAAATCAATAAAATAGCGTTTTTTTTAATTTGATAGACCTCAAACATAGATCAGCTATTTTCTTGCAGAACACAAACCACCTATATTTAATTGGTAATCAACAAGTATTTCAGTAAGTACAGTAATGTTGAAAATAAAGACAAAAATATTGAAAGTTGTTCGGTCAAATTGTAGTTCCCACGGTTCTGTCGAACTCGCTGTCGAACACGTCTGACAAATTTCGGGGCTGTTTAGAAACGCTCAAATTCAACACTGTAAAATTTGCTATTCTAGACTTAGGTAAACACAAACGCATAACTAAAATACATAATTAATGAAAACAGTTGAACATCTCTCTTCTTAAGAATCTGCAAATAAGCGTGCTGCTGAAGTACAGCATTATTCATTCATGAACTTATTCGCGCGTGTATGGCCGGCCCGCAAATGACACTTCGTACAGACTGTTGCTAATTGTAGAAACTATGGGTCTCTGTGACAATGACTGCTCAAGTGAAGCTATTTCATGAGTTTTCCTTTCAATTTCAGCTTCTTGTTTTCGAATTTGTTCTTCTTTAGACCGAATTAGATTCTTCATGAGAAATCGTATGTAGAATAAGTGACAGTCACGTGAATGAAAGGGATGGATTACTTTTAAGTTGCGAGCCTTCACTTATTGCAGTCATTTTATTTTTTCGTTCTAGTTTTGTTATGGTTTTGTTTGTTTTGTTTGATTTTTTATTTTCCAAGGTGATACCAGTTTATTTTTGTTTAATTTAATTTTGATTTCTATACATAATTTTTCACATAATTATGATAATTATTCCATGTTCCGGGATGTTCCGGGATGTTCCAGGATGTTCCGGAATGTTCCATGTTCCGGGTTTTATCGACGGCCGTCTTAAACAGGGTATCAAAAAATCGGAATCCTGTCTTAAAGGGGCTCAGTCACGGCATCTTGAGTTATTTTGAACATCGAAAAAAATAACCGTTAAATTGAAGGAAACCTAAAAATAACACTTTGTAAAGATAGGAAAACATCAAAGAGACGATAATAAACCATAAAGGAACAAGGA
>JAHPZR010043625.1:0-2500 GCA_019787425.1 Platygyra sinensis | reverse complement strand
ACACCATTAAACATCTTTCTTTGTAATCTTCCATCGTTTCACAAACAATATAGCAACGAAAAAACCCTTTCGAGCCTCCTTAAAGCGACTGTGAAAACAAATTCTGCAAAATTTTCAGTCACTACGAATTTCTTGTTCAGCTTGTCTTCGCTCCACACTTTAAACAAAGGCATATTCCACGATATAACTTTATAAAAGACAACAACAGAAAACCCACGTGCTGAATCAAAGAATTGCGAAATCCTTTTGTTTCCGACTGCTGAGAGACGTTTTGACACGAAGTCAAATGCCCCATCGGGCGGGCCTCATTTTGGGTCAAATTCCCCACTGTACGGAGCTTAACGCGAGTCAAATGCCCGTGGATTGCCCGGGGAGGGGATGGGCGGTTTTGGAATTGACTGGTACATTAGCAACTCGCTGTCGAACACGTCTGACAAATTTCGGGGCTGGTTAGAAACGCTCAAGTTCAACACTGTAAAATTTGCTATTCTAGACTTAGGTAAACACAAACGTTTAACTAAAATACATAATTAATGAAAACGGTTGAACATCTCTCTTCTTAAGAATCTCCAAAGAGGCGTGCTGCTGAAGTACAGCATTCATTCACGAACTTTTTTCCGCGTGTATGGTCGGCCCGCAAATTAAATGACCCTTTCTACAGGCTGTTGCTAATTGTAGAATCTATGGGTCTCTGTGAGAACGACTGCTCAAGTGAAGCTATTTCATGAGTTTTCCTTGCAATTTCAGCTTCTTGTTTTCGAATTTGTTCTTCTTTAGACCGAATTAGATTCTTCATGAGAAATCGTATGTAGAATAAGTGACAGTCACGTGACTGAAAGGGATGGACTGCTTTTAAGTTGCGAGCCTTCACTCATTGCAGTCATTTTATTTTTTCGTTCTATTTTTGTTATGGCCTTTCTTTGTTTTGTTTGGTTTTTTTATTTTCCAAAGTGATACCAGTTTATTTTTGTTTAATTTAATTTTGATTTTTATACATAATTTTTCACATAATTATGATAAGTATTCCATGTTCCGGGATGTTCCGGGATGTTCCGGAATGTTCCGGGATGTTCCGGAATGTTCCGGGATGTTCCGGAATGTTCCATGTTCCATGTTTTATCGACGGCCCTATAGTTGTTTGCCAGCCTGTGAAGTCTGTGAATGCGGCATTTGACAAGTTGTGTTTCTTATGTTGTTATCGTTGTTAGCCAAGTTTTTGTTTTACAGACGACAAAACAATCGCGCTGACCAGTCTCACATAGGACAAAACCAGTGTACGTGGGAAATATTTTTTGGCCGTCGATAAAACATTTTGATTTTAACGGATCTTCGGCCGCCTCCCAGAGGTCCCAACAGCACGAGAGATCGTGTCAACTGAGGCATATCGTAATATTGACCCATAATGCAGATTCGGCGCGTGGCCAACCTCCTCTGGAGTGAAGCATTTGACCGTCTAAACTGGTAACATACACGATGGTCGGTTGCTAGGGCTTTTCCTCCCGCAACTTTCTTAAATTTAATTTTTAGCTCACAGAAGGGAACTTTATATTTTAAATGAAGCAAGACATTAGAACATTTTAATTGAAGGAAATTTTTCTTTATATTTGTACCATTGTAAAGGTATTTTTGAGTTTTCTGGGAAGTATGATGACGTAAATGACAGCCTATTTTTAGTAACAACACTAAAAATTTCAAAAGCAGTCTGCAAAACGGTACAGGAATTTTTGTCACAGAGAAACAATATTAATAGTGAAAACCCCATCTCAATCGGATAAAATGGCGTAGAGTTACAGGCGATTAAAGAAATTCAAATTTCCCGCCACATGACCATATATGGTCAAAATTTAGGAGGTTTTAAACGCGAAAACAATGAATCTATTCGCAACGGAGAAAAGACAAAGCTGCATAAAATCAAAATTGTAGTTTTTTTGATTTGACATGTGTGGTGCTATGACGCGTACTTCGTCACGTTTCGTCGCGTTTTACGTCATTTTGACGTCATAATGACGTAAAACGTGACGAAATACGCGTCATAGCACCACACATGCCAAATCAAAAAACTACAATTTTGATTTTATGCAGTTTTGTCTTTTCTCCGTTGCGAATAGATTCATTGTTTTCGAGTTTAAAACCCCCTGAATTTTGACCATATATGGTCATGTGGCGGGAAATTTGAATTTCTTTAACTAGCTGTAACTCTACACCATTTTATCCGATTGAGATAGGGTTTTCACCAGAAATCATAGAATTCTACGCAGAAAACTATTATCAAATTTTTACTATTTCTTTCCTGAATTTTTTTCTGATGCCAAATTTGGACATCATATATGACGTCACAATAGCAGGTCACATGGATTGAAATAAACACCAATAAATAGGTAATTCATCAACCTACTTGCCTGCCAAGTTTCGTTACATTCGATGCATTCTACTTCTGTCTATGACTCTTGAACTCTTAGTTTTGTAAGGAGCGGGAGGAAAAGCCCTAGCAACCGACCAC
>JAHPZR010043624.1:0-12500 GCA_019787425.1 Platygyra sinensis | reverse complement strand
AACCTGTCTACTCAAAAACTAATTAATACTGCCGGTAAAGAGACATGTTAACTCTTGTCAGCTTTACCCGCTAGAGACTTTTTGACACATGAAGGTGACACAAAAACACAACTGTCAGACAGTTGGGATGGATACGATGGTTGGTAAAACTGATAAAAAAATGTAATGCCCATTTTAACGTTAACTAACCTGAACAGAGCCATAGTATGTAGATCCTTTCCTCCTTTTAAAATCTCCTGGCTTCATCAGTCGGGTTTCGTTGTTAAGCTCACAAATGCGTCGTTGTTCGTTGTTGCCATAGGGATGAACATTAACCGACTTGCAGCCGTTTTTTCCGATGCATTTAAGCCGACATTCGAACTCTTCAACATCAAAACTCGTTTTCATGACGTGACCAACTAAGGCGTGGCCTAAGGTGAACGTTTTGTCACAGTCAAAACAAGAAAAAAAAGGCATATAATACTTGTTAGTTTGCACAATTTACTTACCGACTTGAGTTTCGGAAACTCTTCCACAGAAGTCCGCATTTGCTTTTACAAATACAATACCGTTGATAATGTTAACTGCCACAATGGCAACCTGAATCAGGTACACACTAGCCATTAGTGAGATATACTGAATCCTTTCGAATCCTTCCTTTTCAAGGAGTCGCTGTGGTTGTTTCTTTACTTTAGTTTACATCAGTACTCAATAATTAATCGCCTGTGCACGACTAACTAATTATGTGTACACATCTTCAATTGAACAGGTGATGATAATATATTAAAGTTAAAACCACGAAATTCCCTCTTGATGTAGATTAATATTCTCACAGGAAATATTAATGGCAGAGTTTTGAAAAAAAGCTGGAAGAGCTTGTCGAAAATTTGTCGATCTGGATATCGACATGAATAGCTTGATTACGTATTAACCACATCAGGGAAGCCTTCAAATTAGACGTCATACATAATTTATAACTGTTTTTTAAGACAACGGTTTATCTGTTACGTAGAATTGTTAAATATGATTTCTTGTATAATTTCATTGGACATAATTTTTGAAAAATGTATGGTGCATTTTTTTTGTATGACAATTACGACAATAATTGCGAGATTTGTTCTAAAATAAGATCATCAACTTATCTTTCCACACGTACTTTTTTGGCAAATCCATTAGCCAATTTTTTTTTAATATCGGTTTATTTACAGACATTTTCCTGTCGCGTGTGAAAGTAAATAATGATTTTGATGTGTTTTTATTCGCATGGAAGGCCTTCCCTTATCGCCTTTCCTTATCGTCTAACAAAAAACAAGGATTCGTGCATGTTGATTTACTGAAAACTTCGGTGGCAGAATTTATAACAGCAAGTAGGCCTTTCCTCAAATATCACGTTATATTGCCCAAATAAATTTCCGGGAATTCGCAAAAATATTTCTAAATTCACTTTTTTTCTCTAAATGTCTCAAAATACTATGAAGAGTTCTTATTATTGTCGTATAAATGCACCGATTTCGAATCACTTTGTCCAAAAAATTTTAAAACTTTTATAGCAGTTGTAGAAGAAGAAATTCCAGGCACTTGGACGTTATGATTACCAGCGTCCGCCATTTTGAAAAATTGTCTCTTAAGCGCTCTAAGTGATGTGGAATATTAGGTTTCCGAGTGGGTAATCGCTGAAATGAATTGTTTATGGCATAGAGCTAAGTATTGTTTCAAGAAAAAAGCGTTTTAAAGCCAAAAAAACTTATGAATAATTCTAAAGTGTCTTATTATTTTATACGCATCTTGGAAACCTCTAAACATTTATGAAAGGCCGACCAGGCAGCAAGCGATTTATCGTTATTTTTCACGCAGATATTGGATGTGCATTTGTAATTCAAAAACTGCTTAGCACTTACGCTCTGTACGTATTGTTAAAAGTTTGATACAGGTCTTGCGTGATAAAGAATTCTACGAGCCGCAAGCTTAGAACTTACTCTACATTAAAAATAGGTCATCGACATTTTCCTGTTAGACACTCCCAGTGTCACTGGAAATGTTTGATAAAAACACGAAAATGGCTGATATCTTGTTTCAAAGCTTCTAGTGTGTGGCAATAATTTCGTAACCGACCAGATTCTTCGAAAACAATTCAAACAAAATAATTTGAGCATTCAGAGAATTGCACAACAAGTTCTATTTAACAGCGCAGTTTAAGTTTTCAAAAAAGATTTCATTTTATTTAACACATAAAGAAGTCTAAGCCGTGTATTACACTATGATAAAACACGATGGTCATTTGAAAACACGAGCCGCAGGCGAGTGTTTTCTATATTTCTCGAGTGTTCTTAAATGACCGGAGTGTTTTATCACAGTGTAATACACGGCTTAGGCTTCTTCATTTGCTTTAAAATATAGATTTTACACTTTTTCTATGTTTATACTCTGATAAAACATAGGTTTTTGACCAATCAGAGCGCGCGCAGGGTCTTATCTATATTTTAATAAAATATAATGGCAAAACACAATTACCAAATGACTCAGCCATACAGCCTGAAATTAAATTTTTCATCTACTGTCTTGTTGTCTTAGCTTGGCAGGTGCTTTTCTCTATTTAATATAACTTCCTGTTTAATGAGCTTGTGTTCACTTTTCCGATACCTGATAATAACTTTGCCTATTAATTAGTTTGCTTTATTTACCTTCTCATCATCTTAACAATGGGAGGCGACTCCAAATCGAGCGGTCGCTCTCCGGGTCCGATCCCACTCAGTGGCTCCGAGACACTGCGAGGTGCTCCCAGGCAAGACACTTTACTCTCTTAAGACACTTGACTCTCCCTGGTGTATTAATGGATACCTGTGAATTTAGTGATAAGGAAAACCCCGCGATGGGCGTGGCGAACTAGCATCCCATCCAGGGGGAGTAGAGATTTCCCTGGCCGCTCTCTGCACGGGAAAATCGGAGATAACTGCCGGCCTGATGGGCCACTTGGCCTGTATTAAACTAAAAATTATTTCCGGGAAATTGAACCACTGGGAAGAGCCAGACAAGACTGCTTAAAATGCTCATTTGAATAATAAAAAAGGATTTGTTGACAGTTCTATGTGATATAAATACAAGTAAATGCTCAAGGTCATACATAATCTTCTAGAAGGTCATCAATCTTCTAGAAGGTAGACAATTGCAGTACATGTCTGACCGCTATGCTACTCGGACTAAAAGTGTGTCCCAGCTGATAACGATGGCCGGTGGTGGTCTTGAGCAACTGATTATGATTCACCCAGTATCTATGTGAAAAAAAATGTGTATTGACCATTCAACTCTTTAAAAATATCCATTGATTAAGTTCTTTGTATCAACCTCATGATTTTCTACATCCCTTATTATCTTTTGTCAGTCCTGTAGTTCCCAGTATTTCTTAAATGAATATAGTTCTAAGAACTGATGTACTTTGTGTAGCAGCTCCCATTATGCATAAAATTCAATTAATATTGTAACAAATTATTTACGAGAAAAAAAAACTTTTAAAAATAGCTAAAAAGTAAAGATAAAACCAAACGTTTTTTGGCCATTTTGAAAAATTTTTGGCCTTGTTTTGTAAATATTTTGTCTGATTCCCATGGCAAAGCCAAAAGTGTTTCAGAGGGAGATCGTTAAAACGGATGCTGCTCGCGCGGACGTGGAAGAAGGGGTTAAAAGGAGGAGAGGGCGGCGGTTCATTAAGTGGAGTTTTGGGAGGATGTGGGTAAATAACACCTCCTCTGTCCTTACAAAGTTCAGGCAAAAAAAACACTCTGCTTTCTACGTCCGTTATAGTTGTGCATACGTGATTGGGAACAATGAAACAAGGCTTATAAACAGTCAAAAGGTTCTTCTTGGATCAACACTTTTGCTGAAGCCGAAAGGTGGTTAAATGCCCAGGAGATTCAGCGCTTGGATCTTGATAGTATCGAACGCCCTAACACAAAATGAGTGTTTGTAAAATTTTCCAACATTGCAGTAAAGGTTGTGCTCGCCAGGCACGCTGTCAGCAACCTTGCTCACAGCCGCGCGATGGCGGCGTAGGACACTTTTAATGACAACTTATGTCTCTGGCGTTCCATAGCTGTGCACAGAGGAGCGCTGCCACACTGATGCACACGGTCACCGTAACCATGATGAACTGGATAAGTTAGAAAGTCATCTCAACAAGGAGTTGCCGCTGCCTGAGCCCCAGGAAAACGGTGAAATTCTACGGCATCTCAGAAAGAACCCTTCTGACAAGCTGAAGAACAAGATACCGATCGGAATTTATGAAGGGCACGCGCTTTTGATCAAGGATAACAAAATACCAAAACTTTATGCGTGTGTTAATTTCCAAGCACGTTCTGCAAACGGCTCTTAGGAATAAACCCCGCAAATCCTGTAGTTATTCCCCAGAGCCCCGTACTGAGGTCTATTGTTTAAGGCTGAATTTTAATACATCAAAATTTGTCCATTTACCAAAACGAGCTATATCATAACCTTTGTTTATTGTTTCACCATTATTTTTTTAACCGTGGGTATGCGCTTTGATATCCGTTGAAATGGATCTCTGTATTTTTTTATGAATATTGTGGAAGAGCTATTTTAGGTGAACCGTTTAAAGTGCACCTAACCCCAATATGTTTTTCGCTAAAATGAGTCCACTTGTTATTTGAAGCAGTTAGGTGAAAAAAAATTGAATTTGGTTAAATCCTAGATTTTCTATGCCCTTTCAAAGTCGCGCTTGAAGTGTTGCATGACCGCGTTTTAGGGAGTCTGGGAACGAAACACAATTGCGCCTCAGTCAGCTCTCTGTATTTGCTCGAGAATATGGAAAACAAAACTATCGTTCTAATGTATTTTGGGACTAAAGCGTCCAAATTTTGTTTCAGAATCATTTCTTTTTCGTCACTGGAGTCAGAGTTGAGTATCGATTATGAAGACTCCGAAATCAACTTCGATCGAGCACGTACGACAACTGTGCTTACTGCTCAGTAAACCTTTAAGAGCAATTTAGAATATTTCAAGCGACGAAGGGGAAGAGTTCTTTAGGTATGGAAAGCTAGACACTAAGTGGAGGAGCAGGCAAACGAAAAGCAGTAAAGACAACTCAAGGACTGCGAGTAAATTGTACAGTATATCTTTCTTTAGATCTGGGATATTGCTGCAACAACCCTTAGCACTTCTAGAAGGCGTTTCAGCCCCCCTTTTTTCGAATTTGTATTGCACCATCCTCAAGGAAATGAGAGGACTTCCGATATCCAACATTCCTGGGTAGACGTCACAACAGCCGCTGGACCCATTCTCCTCAGACTCGGTCGCGAAACAAAAGAATAATTTGGTTTTATCAACTAGCTGAGTTGATAATGTGAATTGACCACCTTAAAGAGATTCGAAAGCTGACGTTTCGAGCGCTAGCTCTTCGTCGGAGTGAAGGCTCCGACTAAGGGCTAGCGCTCGAAACGTCAGCTTTCGAATCTCTTTACGATGGCCAATTCACATTATCAGCTCAGTTGATAAAACCAAATTATCCTGAAAAATTTTGGAGTTAGGTATAGGTAGCGAACTCAACCCACCAAGCGGCTCCCGTCCAAGTCCAAGTCTGTTTGAATCACCATTTTGCCTTTTCCAACAACATAGAGCGCATCATAAGCAGCCGAGTCCACATCATTCTGTTTTCCCTCGATTCCATAAGCAATCAGTAAATGGCCAACACTTTGATGTATTAAAATTCAGCCTTAAACAATAGACCTCAGTACGGGGCTCTGGGGAATAACTACAGGATTTGCGGGGTTTATTCCTAAGAGCCGTTTGCAGAACGTGCTTGGAAATTAACACACGCATAAAGTTTTGGTATTTTGTTATCCTTGATCAAAAGCGCGTGCCCTTCATAAATTCCGATCGGTATCTTGTTCTTCAGCTTGTCAGAAGGGTTCTTTCTGAGATGCCGTAGAATTTCACCGTTTTCCTGGGGCTCAGGCAGCGGCAACTCCTTGTTGAGATGACTTTCTAACTTATCCAGTTCATCATGGTTACGGTGACCGTGTGCATCAGTGTGGCAGCGCTCCTCTGTGCACAGCTATGGAACGCCAGAGACATAAGTTGTCATTAAAAGTGTCCTACGCCGCCATCGCGCGGCTGTGAGCAAGGTTGCTGACAGCGTGCCTGGCGAGCACAACCTTTACTGCAATGTTGGAAAATTTTACAAACACTCATTTTGTGTTAGGGCGTTCGATACTATCAAGATCCAAGCGCTGAATCTCCTGGGCATTTAACCACCTTTCGGCTTCAGCAAAAGTGTTGATCCAAGAAGAACCTTTTGACTGTTTATAAGCCTTGTTTCATTGTTCCCAATCACGTATGCACAACTATAACGGACGTAGAAAGCAGAGTGTTTTTTTTGCCTGAACTTTGTAAGGACAGAGGAGGTGTTATTTACCCACATCCTCCCAAAACTCCACTTAATGAACCGCCGCCCTCTCCTCCTTTTAACCCCTTCTTCCACGTCCGCGCGAGCAGCATCCGTTTTAACGATCTCCCTCTGAAACACTTTTGGCTTTGCCATGGGAATCAGACAAAATATTTACAAAACAAGGCCAAAAATTTTTCAAAATGGCCAAAAAACGTTTGGTTTTATCTTTACTTTTTAGCTATTTTTAAAAGTTTTTTTTTCTCGTAAATAATTTGTTACAATATTAATTGAATTTTATGCATAATGGGAGCTGCTACACAAAGTACATCAGTTCTTAGAACTATATTCATTTAAGAAATACTGGGAACTACAGGACTGACAAAAGATAATAAGGGATGTAGAAAATCATGAGGTTGATACAAAGAACTTAATCAATGGATATTTTTAAAGAGTTGAATGGTCAATACACATTTTTTTTCACATAGATACTGGGTGAATCATAATCAGTTGCTCAAGACCACCACCGGCCATCGTTATCAGCTGGGACACACTTTTAGTCCGAGTAGCATAGCGGTCAGACATGTACTGCAATTGTCTACCTTCTAGAAGATTGATGACCTTCTAGAAGATTATGTATGACCTTGAGCATTTACTTGTATTTATATCACATAGAACTGTCAACAAATCCTTTTTTATTATTCAAATGAGCATTTTAAGCAGTCTTGTCTGGCTCTTCCCAGTGGTTCAATTTCCCGGAAATAATTTTTAGTTTAATACAGGCCAAGTGGCCCATCAGGCCGGCAGTTATCTCCGATTTTCCCGTGCAGAGAGCGGCCAGGGAAATCTCTACTCCCCCTGGATGGGATGCTAGTTCGCCACGCCCATCGCGGGGTTTTCCTTATCACTAAATTCACAGGTATCCATTAATACACCAGGGAGAGTCAAGTGTCTTAAGAGAGTAAAGTGTCTTGCCTGGGAGCACCTCGCAGTGTCTCGGAGCCACTGAGTGGGATCGGACCCGGAGAGCGACCGCTCGATTTGGAGTCGCCTCCCATTGTTAAGATGATGAGAAGGTAAATAAAGCAAACTAATTAATAGGCAAAGTTATTATCAGGTATCGGAAAAGTGAACACAAGCTCATTAAACAGGAAGTTATATTAAATAGAGAAAAGCACCTGCCAAGCTAAGACAACAAGACAGTAGATGAAAAATTTAATTTCAGGCTGTATGGCTGAGTCATTTGGTAATTGTGTTTTGCCATTATATTTTATTAAAATATAGATAAGACCCTGCGCGCGCTCTGATTGGTCAAAAACCTATGTTTTATCAGAGTATAAACATAGAAAAAGTGTAAAATCTATATTTTAAAGCAAATGAAGAAGCCTAAGCCGTGTATTACACTGTGATAAAACACTCCGGTCATTTAAGAACACTCGAGAAATATAGAAAACACTCGCCTGCGGCTCGTGTTTTCAAATGACCATCGTGTTTTATCATAGTGTAATACACGGCTTAGACTTCTTTATGTGTTAAATAAAATGAAATCTTTTTTGAAAACTTAAACTGCGCTGTTAAATAGAACTTGTTGTGCAATTCTCTGAATGCTCAAATTATTTTGTTTGAATTGTTTTCGAAGAATCTGGTCGGTTACGAAATTATTGCCACACACTAGAAGCTTTGAAACAAGATATCAGCCATTTTCGTGTTTTTATCAAACATTTCCAGTGACACTGGGAGTGTCTAACAGGAAAATGTCGATGACCTATTTTTAATGTAGAGTAAGTTCTAAGCTTGCGGCTCGTAGAATTCTTTATCACGCAAGACCTGTATCAAACTTTTAACAATACGTACAGAGCGTAAGTGCTAAGCAGTTTTTGAATTACAAATGCACATCCAATATCTGCGTGAAAAATAACGATAAATCGCTTGCTGCCTGGTCGGCCTTTCATAAATGTTTAGAGGTTTCCAAGATGCGTATAAAATAATAAGACACTTTAGAATTATTCATAAGTTTTTTTGGCTTTAAAACGCTTTTTTCTTGAAACAATACTTAGCTCTATGCCATAAACAATTCATTTCAGCGATTACCCACTCGGAAACCTAATATTCCACATCACTTAGAGCGCTTAAGAGACAATTTTTCAAAATGGCGGACGCTGGTAATCATAACGTCCAAGTGCCTGGAATTTCTTCTTCTACAACTGCTATAAAAGTTTTAAAATTTTTTTGGACAAAGTGATTCGAAATCGGTGCATTTATACGACAATAATAAGAACTCTTCATAGTATTTTGAGACATTTAGAGAAAAAAAAGTGAATTTAGAAATATTTTTGCGAATTCCCGGAAATTTATTTGGGCAATATAACGTGATATTTGAGGAAAGGCCTACTTGCTGTTATAAATTCTGCCACCGAAGTTTTCAGTAAATCAACATGCACGAATCCTTGTTTTTTTGTTAGACGATAAGGAAAGGCGATAAGGGAAGGCCTTCCATGCGAATAAAAACACATCAAAATCATTATTTACTTTCACACGCGACAGGAAAATGTCTGTAAATAAACCGATATTAAAAAAAAATTGGCTAATGGATTTGCCAAAAAAGTACGTGTGGAAAGATAAGTTGATGATCTTATTTTAGAACAAATCTCGCAATTATTGTCGTAATTGTCATACAAAAAAAATATGCACCATACATTTTTCAAAAATTATGTCCAATGAAATTATACAAGAAATCATATTTAACAATTCTACGTAACAGATAAACCGTTGTCTTAAAAAACAGTTATAAATTATGTATGACGTCTAATTTGAAGGCTTCCCTGATGTGGTTAATACGTAATCAAGCTATTCATGTCGATATCCAGATCGACAAATTTTCGACAAGCTCTTCCAGCTTTTTTTCAAAACTCTGCCATTAATATTTCCTGTGAGAATATTAATCTACATCAAGAGGGAATTTCGTGGTTTAAACTTTAATATATTATCATCACCTGTTCAATTGAAGATGTGTACACATAATTAGTTAGTCGTGCACAGGCGATTAATTATTGAGTACTGATGTAAACTAAAGTAAAGAAACAACCACAGCGACTCCTTGAAAAGGAAGGATTCGAAAGGATTCAGTATATCTCACTAATGGCTAGTGTGTACCTGATTCAGGTTGCCATTGTGGCAGTTAACATTATCAACGGTATTGTATTTGTAAAAGCAAATGCGGACTTCTGTGGAAGAGTTTCCGAAACTCAAGTCGGTAAGTAAATTGTGCAAACTAACAAGTATTATATGCCTTTTTTTTTCTTGTTTTGACTGTGACAAAACGTTCACCTTAGGCCACGCCTTAGTTGGTCACGTCATGAAAACGAGTTTTGATGTTGAAGAGTTCGAATGTCGGCTTAAATGCATCGGAAAAAACGGCTGCAAGTCGGTTAATGTTCATCCCTATGGCAACAACGAACAACGACGCATTTGTGAGCTTAACAACGAAACCCGACTGATGAAGCCAGGAGATTTTAAAAGGAGGAAAGGATCTACATACTATGGCTCTGTTCAGGTTAGTTAACGTTAAAATGGGCATTACATTTTTTTTATCAGTTTTACCAACCATCGTATCCATCCCAACTGTCTGACAGTTGTGTTTTTGTGTCACCTTCATGTGTCAAAAAGTCTCTAGCGGGTAAAGCTGACAAGAGTTAACATGTCTCTTTACCGGCAGTATTAATTAGTTTTTGAGTAGACAGGTTGTTCGAAAAGTGGATAACGCTATCCAGCGGATAAATCTCTATCCAGTGGATAGCGTGGTTTGTTTTTTCAACACTTATCCGCTGGTTAGTGATCTATTCGCTGGATGGTGTTATCCAGCCTTTGAACAACCGGGGTCTGATCAACGGGAATGTAGCCTTGTCGTATACTCCGAGCTATGAAAATGTATATACATCTATCCTAAATTCGTTGTGTGCGGATAAAAAGCTATGAGCTTGATTGATTATTCGTGTATTTCCTGCCGTGTTGTTCTAGTTTGAGAAAGTGAGAAATTGATCAAAGTGATT
The DNA here is from genome assembly GCA_019787425.1 of Platygyra sinensis. Lineage (NCBI taxonomy): Eukaryota > Metazoa > Cnidaria > Anthozoa > Scleractinia > Merulinidae > Platygyra > Platygyra sinensis. The sequence goes on along the minus strand of JAHPZR010043624.1, from coordinate 2,078 downwards.
ATATTGAACAATTAGATTCCCATAAGTTAATCAGTAATCCTTCTATCCTTCGGAGACAAAACCTTGTTAAGGTGGTGTGATACCCTAAAATATTGTGATGTTTATGTTCACTCAATTTCTTAGAAATACAAGATCTAAGACCCTTGACCACTTAACAAAAACATTTTGAAACCATCTTGCCGAATTTTCCTCTAGACGACTGTGAAATTTTAAGGAAAGTACACAGTAGTGTAAGTTTTGTTTACGAAGCAACGGCCATAGCAACGGCTGCTTACTATAAGAACATGACCAGGAATATAGATTAGGTTCAACATCAAAAACGAAACCATGTAGGAAAAAGCTGTAGAGACATGTACAACTCGATTGGTATAAGTAGTTGTGAAAAGTTTTGCCTCGAATTGCTTTCACAAGCACATTTATTTCCCTTATGAAAAGGATATTTCCTAAAATTGCGGAACTTTTTTCAAAATGGAACAACCAGTACACCCACTACCTCGAGATCCATTCTGAACCTCCTCCCCCGCTATATGTGGTTTGTTAAATGCTTCGAGTAGTATAGGTTTAATTTGGTATTAAATTGCACTCGTGAGTTTTTCAAAAAGCTGAAATTGCACGAGCGGCTTCGACGAGTGCAATTTCAGCTTTTTGAAAAACACACTAGTGCAAATTAATTTCAAATTGAACGAGAAAAAACCGTATGATTACTAACTACTAAATAACGGAGAGTGAGGTCGTTACGGGAAAATCTCAAACTAAGGCCTTGCCGTGTTGACCGAGCGATAGCGTGGTCAATACGTTAGGCCGAGGTTTGAGATTTTCCCGTAACGACCGAAAGGTCGAGGTAATTAAGTTGTTTATTATATGGCTAAACGGTTCTAAAGAAAGAAAAAATCTAAATTCAAGGGAAGTCGTTACTTCACATCCGGTGATGCGCACGCTTATCTATTCATTCATCTTTTCAAATCAATTCCGCGAACTGACGCGTACTCCGTCAAGAAAATAAATTTATTTTTGGAAAACAATGATCAATACGTAGTAGTAGTGAGGACTCTGATTTTTCCTTAAAATCAGAGGAAATGTGCGAGTTTTTCGACAAACGTGGCTATCCTGCCTCTGTTGTTCAAGCAGGCCATCATCGCGCCCAACAAATCGATCGGCAGTCAGCACTACAAACGTCTCAAAAGGAGAATAATAATAGAATTCCATTCACTCTCACATTTCACCCTCACAACCACGCAGTAAAATCCATCATTCTCAAAAACTTTAAATTGCTTCAAAATGATCCCGATACTGGTAGAATCTTTTTCGCAACCGCCATTAATTTCATTTAAACGCGACAAAAACATAGGTAACTTTTTAGTCAGAAGTTCTTTCCAAACGAGTGAAAAACCCGGTACTTTTAAAATTGCACGTGCACGATGCAAAACATGTCCTTTCATTTGTAACGTTGAGAAATTCTCGGGGCCCAAGCGATCTATTAAAATCACTGATCATTTTACCGTACCTCAGCCAATGTCATCTACTGTATAACTTGCACTCTCTGCAAAAAGTTATATATCGGCGAAACAGGTACATGTAGATGACTAGGCGACCGATTCCGAGAACATCTTCGCGACGTTGCGAAAGACGACAAAACGCATCTAAACCGGTCGCTAGACACTTTAATCTGCCGAATCATTCGAAGCAACATATGGCGGTCTGTGGCCTCTCCTACATCAAGGAAGCACAGAAAGCCGCAAAACTCTAGAACAAAATTTATTTTTCAAATCGGCACTCTTAATCCTCACGGTATCAACCGACACGGACGCTTCATTCAACTAATTTAATTCTGTGTTTTTTCCACAGTTGCCGGCACCCAACCAATAGCGTAGCTCCATATTTCTCTATATAACCCACACACCGACCCACAATTCCTCGATTCGCTCCGACGAAGGGCTAGCGCTCGAAACGGTCAGCTTTCGAATCTCATTTACGGTGGCTAATTCACATTATCACACTCAGTTGAATAAAACCACAATTATCCTGTCATCCTCCCACCGACGCAGCACCATAAGGTTTTCTTTAGAAACTTACCCCCT
>JAHPZR010043623.1:0-14710 GCA_019787425.1 Platygyra sinensis | reverse complement strand
CCACGCATTATTGAACTTTACCCTTAAACAAAGTTGCACGTATCGAACTGTCCTTGGCAAATTTGTAGTTGTTAACGCGCGTACCCGCGTTTTCAATATTTTCAAGTTTTTTTAAGTCAAGAAACCGTAAATGTGCTTCTTTTAGTCTTCTCAGAAATTTAATTACCCGTCTACATCTAAAATTCCTTCCAAAACTTCGGAAGAACTATAACAATATTGCATTTCGTGGACAACCGGCAGCCACTGTACTCTAATGGCTGATAGTATACGAGTAGCTCAGCCAATCAGATTGCAGCATTTGCATTAGTATACTAGTAGAATTCTACTAATTACCGTTAGTTTTAGAGCTCCTCGTGAGCTAAAGGATCGGAGTTAAGTTTAGAATTAATCAGTCGAATTTGGTGGTAATGATTTTTTTTTTTCCTTTAGACATTCAAGCAATCGGGTAGCACAGTGATCAAACTCGGAGACGCCATTATCCCTTACCATGATGACTTCAAGTTTTACATCACTACAAAGCTTCCTAACCCTCACTACACACCAGAGGTGTCCACAAAGGTCACCATTGTCAACTTTACACTGTCGCCAGGGTAAGTGGATCTGTCACGGTACCAAACATTCTTATTGTTAAAGTTAAATAAGCTTCGAGAGTTAGAGTCTGTTTGTTTAAAGATGACTTTTCCTTGCTAGCAGGGTTATCTTCGTCTATGAGCTATCTTTTTCCAGACGTTTGTGCCAATTTAAAAAACAGGCTCGGCTTACCGACTTTTATCTTTTAGGCGAAGCAAAAATAGCCAAGTGTTATTAACTATTTTGTGGCAAAAATTGGCTCATTCCTAACGCCATCCTCAAAACGACTGCCCCTCCAACCATGAAAAGCTTTTTTTTTCAGTTTCTTTTAGTGAAATAACTTCTGTAATGTTATTTGTAAATTAGATTTCTTTGGAGAGGATGAAAATATTCCCTCGCTTTAACTTGTTATGTAGAGCAACCGATTTTTCAATCTTACTTCTCTTCAGTCTAGTTATCTGTTCAGAACAATCTAAAGGTTGGCACTGAATTTCATTCAACTTTTTTAGACCTTTTCATAGATTCTAATGGATCTTCTCCCTCTTGATAAAGTTCATGGTATTTAAAATCAGGTTTTCTCTCGTTCTTAAGTGGTCTTGAGGATCAGCTGTTAGCTTTAGTTGTTGCCGAAGAGAGACCTGACCTGGAGGAAGCAAAGAATCAGTTGATTGTCAGCAATGCGAAAATGAGACAAGAGTTGAAGGAAATTGAAGACAAGATTCTTCACAAGCTGTCGGCCTCAGAAGGAAGTCCTGTGGACTACATAGATTTGATTCACACATTGGAGCAATCTAAAGCCAAGTCCATGGAAATCAAGGTAACTAGAAAGAGATTCAATTTTCAAAGGTAAACTGCTGTGTATATCCTGTTGAAACCGGTACGAAGTTCGTGAAATGCCCCTTGATCCTGAAACAGCCAAAGCCTAAAAAACTGTGGACCGGTGAGAAGTATCCTTGTTTCAAATGCTTTCTGTGCCGTCCGGAAACGGGCATAATAAATTAAAATGTACAGTCGCCACTGAATGTATGAGAGCTTTTTAGAGAAAAAAGCGAAGGGAACCGAATGCCATCACACACGTTGCTGTGTTCCGTGTTATCTGTTAACTTCCTTGCTGAAGAAAGACGGGGTGAGTCTATCATGCTGAGATATTTTAGGAACTGGACGTTTGCTCAATCTGAATCGAAAATTGTATGACAGAGGCTTATGTCTTTAACATTCCCACTTTACTTATTCCCATGTCAGTAATTTGAATATTCTTTAGCCATCCAAATCAGGTACCTAATGTTCATTATTGACTCTTACTTTCAAAGAGTAATCAACGAGTACTCCCTCTTTCGCTTAGTTCATCGAGCGTGACGCCAAAAACAAAACTGGAGGAGAACAAATGTCCTCGTGAAATCTTGGGGCAACAAGCGCGCTTTTCCAAGAGTCTTTGATCATGGAAACGTTTTGTAGTGTATATAACAGGAAATTTGCCCGCTTGTTTCTAGGCTAAAGTAGTGATCGCTGAACAGACTGAGAAAGACATCGATGAGACACGCAGCCTATACATCCCTGTGGCTGTCAGGACCCAGATTCTTTTCTTCTGTACTTATGACCTGGTAAGTGCTATTTGATCGCCACGTAGGGCCGGTAACTATAACTGTGTGCAAACTTCCTCTGGCCATGTGAAATAGTTTATTTTAAAACTGGAACACTTTATATTTCTGAAAGTGTAACTGAATTTATTTATCCTTCCTCCACTCTTTACGGCGTAGCCGCCACTGTTGCCGATGAAGGACAATTATACTTCTAGATAACATCATGAATACAACTGTGTTAGGGTAATCGGAAAAAGATAAATTTTCTTTTTTTCAGGCCAATATAGATCCTATGTACCAGTACTCCCTGGAATGGTTTATCGGCATCTTCCTCAACAGCATAGCTAACGCTGATGCGTCAGGTACCTAGATTTACTATTTGCTCCTTGAGTTCTTACCCTATAATCTACCTTACTTGGCGCCAAGTCTAAAAATGCCTCAAATGGGATATACCTTGGGTATTAGGCTTATATGGGGGATTCACTCTTTTACCTTGATCTTCTCTTGCCAACAACCATTCAACTTTGCATCAGTTTGGTTGCTTAATGCAGGTTAAACACTCCCGATTTATGCCTGACAGTGGCGAAGGGTATTGAATACGATGTTTACGGAAGTTATTCCTGATCACCGCCACAAGATTTCTCACTTACACATTACTGAGCGCGTTTTTTGTCAGTTACAAAGGTTCATTTGAGGCTAGTTTGTTCTTCTTATCAGTCAGGAAGCTTCCTTTAAACATATCTCCAATTTTCTTCTGCTTTCTTTTCAGATAACGTGGATAAGCGAATCGATAACATTAATGACTTCTTCACATTCAGTTTATACTCGAATGTATGTCGGAGCTTGTTTGAAAAACACAAACTCTTATTCTCGTTCCTGGTGTGCGTCAGAATTCTGATGAACGACAACAAAATTAACATGGTTAGTACAAAGTGATTTCTTGGTCTTTCCACAACTTTCACTCGCTGTTCTACCTGTCTGCACACCTTCATATCGTTATGCTAACGTACTAACTGTTGTGTTGTAGGACGAGTGGCGTTTCTTGTTAGCTGGTGGCTCCACGGTTTCCAAGGAGATTGAGAATCCTGCTCAAGACTGGCTGTCCGACAGGGCCTGGTCCGAAATACTTCGACTTCCAATTCTTGTAAGTCCGACTGTTTGATTCATATACGATAAAATGGGCGTTATAGTTTGATCACTATTTTGGCTGCAAGGGCTGCATTCTCTGCTCCACATGATCTTTATATATATATATAAATTAGTTAGAGATTTTAATAAGCGATCATTTTTTAACACTACATACTTGTTACTTTTATTACTGTTAGCATTCTTTTTTTGTTGTGTCCCCTAATTAGTATGGGTATCACCCAGGCTACAAGGTTTTTGACACCTAAATAAAGTTCTTACTTACTTTACTTTACAAGCCTTTGATGTTAACTGAAAAACGCCAATTATCTTAGCAATTCGAGGTTAAGCCAGCCAAGCGTTTACAAGTAAGTGGCTTCCGACGTACGATATTATCTTTAGAAATAGGCAGGGAAAAGATCAGTGAAAAGTCGGGGAATTTTATATTGATTCGGGGAGAATTGAAACAGTTATTTAACACGGCTAATTAATACTATTGAGGCCTAGAAGAAATATTCGAGTACGCTGTGATCTCAACGACAAAAGTTGTGGAAACCTTATCTGTCTTTGAACGGGTGAAAAGAACGGCTATTAGGGGAGGCTAGAAGCCCTTTCTATATCTGAAATTTTGTTTTTGTTTGGTTAGGGAAATTCTTTTTTTGTCAGGAAAAAGTTAGGGAACAGTAGTCAGGGATCTTCGAAAAGTCATTAAATGAGAAACCACTCCACCTGCAGTTTACGATTTTAGTGTAATGTATTTCTCTATCTGACGTCTCATACCGTTGTTCCTTGGCAGCCTAAGTTTTCACGGTTTGCAGAGGACTTTAAGAACCACATAGAAGGATATCAAAGAATGTTTGACAGCGTTGACCCTCACCGGTAAATTATATCAATTATCGTCATTATGATTTCGCTTGTTAGTTCACACTGAAGAACATCGCTATACATCAAACACGTCCACTCTTACTTTCTTTGTTTTACACAGTGAGCCGTTGCCTGAGCCATGGAATACTGACCTGGATTCTTCCCAGAAGCTTCTAGCGCTTAAGTGCTTACGAGCTGACAAAGTTACCAATGCAATGCAGGTACGACATTCAGCAGCATGCCTAAACGTTGTTCCTAATATGTGATTTGTGTCTTTATGTAAGACTTACTGATTCCGCTTTCCTTGTTTACAGGACTTTGTGTCTGAAAATCTTGGACAGAGGTTCATTGAGCCACAGGTAAGTGTTACGCGCCAGTTTTCTTGTTTAAGATAAGCCATTTGACTTGCAGGGAATTATCTGTAAGAGCTTTGCTACCGTTAGAAGTAGTATCAAAGCAGAACTAAAGAACAATACGATATCAGCGGAACAGTAGCTCTATTATTTTGACTTTAAAGTGATTTATATTTTCCATTTTCTTTTTTCGTACTAGAATTCTTAGATTAAAGGAGTTTTTTGGGTTGTTTTTTCCATTTTTCAGACAGCAGACTTATCTCTTGTGTTCAAAGACTCCTCTCCCAGTACTCCACTAATCTTTGTCTTGTCTGTTGGAACTGACCCTGCCGCTGACCTGTACAAATTTGCAGAGGAGATGAGGTTTTCAAAGAAACTCAATGCGATTTCTCTAGGACAGGGACAGGTATGGTGATAAGTTCCAAGAGTTATTCTTTTGTGTTGTGGTTAGTCTTGTTTTGGTATTCGTTTTGTGACATATTTACCAGATACAACCCTGTGGCCCTTTATGTCAAAAACTAAATGGTCTCCAGGCATTTTGTTTGTTCCGGTCGGTCAATTTGACAATCTCCATTTAATTTTTCCTGACTCTTTTCGTTTTTCATTCTTGTGCCTGTTCTCTTGTGTTACCTCTCCAGGGTCCTCGTGCAGAGGCCATGATGCGCTCCGCCATGGAGCGCGGAAAGTGGGTCTTTTTCCAGAACTGCCACTTAGCACCGAGCTTTATGCCGAGTCTGGAGAGGCTTGTGGAAAACATTGATCCAGACAAGGTTTGAAGGGCTGTTATAATCAGTAATCTTCTCGTTTGGTTGAGTTTCTAGCAAGGTTTTAACCCTTAACTGGTTTGTCTTACTAATTAGCCTCCTAAAATACGCTCTGATGTCTCTCGGCAGGTTCACGGAGATTTCCGTCTGTGGCTAACGAGTATGCCGAGTCCCAAGTTCCAAGTCTCCATTCTACAAAATGGTTCAAAAATGACCGTGGAACCTCCTCGGGGGATTAAGGCAAATTTATCACGGTCTTTCACTGGATTTAGTGACGAGTTCTATGCAAGATGCAAGAGGGTAAGTTTAATAAAAAATAGTATTGTTGAGGCTGCGTTAAAAGTTTTGTAGTTTATCTTCACAGTCAAACTAAGTGAAGTGTACCCCTCAAGATTGCATGAATGAACTGATTATTTGAAACTTGAACCGCGCTAGTCGTTTCAAGAATGCAATAATAAATTGATTATTCGAATATTGAACTCGCTCGCTCGATCCAAGAATACGGCTAATGGGGTTCCGTTTTCGAAAAATCAATTCGCTGTTGCGACTAGTCTTTTCTAGAATGCAATAGTGAATTGATTTTTCGAAAACGGAACCCGTTAGCCGTATTCTTGGATCGAACGAGCGAGTTCAATATTCGAATAATCAATTCATTATTGCATTCTTGAAACGACTAGCGGGTTCAAGTTTCAAATAATCAGTTCATTAGTGCAATCTTGAGGGGTACGCTTCACTTAGTTTGACTGTAAGATTTTAATCTGATGTAGCTACATACCGAGGTGCACAACCTTGTAGCTTATAATTAAGAAGTCTTATGTAGACAAAATCAAACCACGTTACTCACCTAATCAGTGTTATTTTATTTTGTGTTATTCAGGAAGAGTACCTCCTCTTCTCGTTGTGTCTTTTCCACGGTGTGACGCTGGAGAGAAGGAAATTTGGAGCGCTGGGATTTAACATACCGATACGAGTTCACAACTGGAGACTTGAGGATCTGCATCAGTCAGCTGAGCATGTTCTTAGAGGAATACGAAGGAGTTCCTTTCAAGGTAAATCATTCCCTCAATTTTCGCTCACTGAGAAGTTCAAACTTCAGGCGAAGCAAAGTTGGCTTTTGAGATCAAACCAGCAAGTTAACGGAACAGTTATGTCACTGGTGGCATACCTTGCACATGCAAATTTATTTCTTGGGACTGAAAAGTCTTGAACCCAGATTTTCAAACTGAATCCGCACCATCGAGGACTGTGTTTTCAACCTTTTATTTCCTTGTTGTATATTTTCACAATCCCAAGAACAAGAACCCAATCTCGAACATTCGAACAATCTAGGCTGGCCGCAGCATCCTTGAACGAGTCCCTCAGCCCATTTCCGTTTCTATGGTGATGGAGAAACACCCTGTGCGGTACGAAGAGTCGATGAACACGGTGTTGATCCAGGAAGTGATCCGCTACAACAAATTGTTAGTGACCGTCAGACAAACACTTAACGACCTGCTGAAGACGCTCAAAGGTCTAGTCGTGATGTCACAGGCTCTTGAGACAATGGCGAACAGTCTCTATAATAACTCTGTACCTGAACTGTGGGCCAGTAAGGTATGAAAATACTCTAATCTCTAGACTACGAGTAGTCCGTCTTTCGCTCAGTCCGTCGGGCGAGACGCGAAAGAGACCCTCGAGAAAAAAATGGCCGCGCGAGAAGCACGTTCTTTTCGCGTGCTCCTCGCATCCAGGATCTCGCGCGGCCATTTTTTCTCGCAGGTTTCTTTAGGGTCTTGCTCGACGGACTTAGCGAAAGACGGACTACTCGTAGTACATCTATTCTCAGTTCTGTAAACATAAATCTGTATCTGGGAAGTGAGCAGAAACGTTTGAGCCGATCTGCCTTGGAAAGCTGTTTATCATAGTCTCAATGCCGCACGATTCTATCATAGGTATTAAAATATGAATCTCGGTCTTTCATGTAACCGAAAAAGCGCGTTTCCTGATTTGCGAATTAGGATTTACTTACTTTTTTCTCCTTTTTCTCATTAACGCTTGCAAGTCAAAATGTTATGAAAAAAATAATTTACACATCATCCATCCAATTTGAACAAGCAAAAGTCTTCCGGATCAGTTTTCTTTTCCTATGTCTGGCCGCTTCAGAATATGGAAAACTTTATCCACTGGGTTATACCAAGAGATATTACTATCCGTACTTAATCCACTGATTAGAGATTTTGAATAGAGATTTGGATGGTGGGTCAGGCGTCCTTTTTTCGCAGAAAGAAAAGAACGCCTGATCGCAGATTGGTGAGTGGTGATAACATTTCAGTTATGGAAGAGCAATGTGACATACATACATACCTTTATTTTCATTCGAATTTCAGAGTAGCATCGTAGTGCTATTATCTCCGAACGAAGAAAAATATATAGATAAATCAATAAGACAAGACTAGGTCATCTAGCTTTATTAATCCCGTGAAAAACAAGACCTCTTTTGTGATACAAGTTTTGTGTTATTCTAATGATCTATTTGTGTGTAGGCCTACCCGCCGCTAAAACCGCTGGCGTCCTGGGTTACTGATCTGGTGGCTCGAGTTCAGTTCGTTGAGAAGTGGATCGAACATGGAATACCCCCGGTTAGTTCAAATTTTACTACAGAACAATTTTTCTTAAGTCTGCTTTCCCATACTGATAGTTTTGTTTCTTTGGCAGGTTTTATGGATTTCAGGGTTCTTCTTCCCTCAAGGATTTTTGACCGGAACACTTCAGAACTTTGCGAGGTCCTCTTCGATTTCCATCGATGTTATCACGTTTGACTTTGATGTAACAAATCTTCGGTCGTTCAGGACTTGTGAAGTTTTTCTTTTCTCTTGTTAGTTTGTTTGTTTTGTTTTTGTTTGGGAAATAATTTAACATGCATAGCTGGCGATTTTCAGTGGAGTTCGTGGCACGGAATGAGGTGCGCGACAGCGAATCCCGTGAGAAGAATCGTGAGAAGAGAAAGAGAGAGAAACTTATACTCCCTCTTCTCATGATTCTCCTCGCGGCTTCACCGTTCGTTCCGCGACACGTAACCGAACCTAAAAAACCCCACCGAAACCGCCAGCTACGTAAACAAGCCCACAGAGCGTCTGCCCAGGAGGCTGCTAGCTACAAATAACTTTATCATGATGGAGTGTACGTTCCTATTGCTTTTGAAAGGTGATGAAGAAAACCGAAGCAGAACTCACCGCTCGTCCCAGCAATGGCTGTTTCATCCGGGGTCTTTTCCTCGAAGGCGCCCGATGGGATTAGGACAAGCACGAGCTGATCGAGTCCCAACCGAAGGAGCTATACACCGACATGCCCATAATCTGGTTGAAACCGACAGCAAACCGAGAGAAACCCGACAAGGGCATCTACGATTGTCCAGTCTACAAAACGTTAACCAGAGCTGGTGTGTTAAAATAACCTAAATATAAATGGCAAACTGTAAAACTGGATATAATGAACAACCGCATGCGAGAAACAAACCTTTTGTTTCCTCTGCTGTTTTCAAAGACAATGACCGTGTTTTTGGTGATTAACGTACCCTGGTCTAACGAGTTCCCAAAAGACGATTTCTTTTCTATTCACTCAGATGTAACGCACTTTACACTATTTGACAATTAATGCCAAATGCCCTACTGGTTCGCGCTTCCCTGCAGACATCTAACTACACATAAAGCCGTGGTAAGGAAAGGAGAACATTTTGATGATGACACGGAATGGTGCTTCACTCCCAAATTATGCCAATAACGAACATCAGATATAACGAACGCAATTTTGGATCCAAGCGAGTTTGGTAAACTGTTGTTAAGTGCACTGTTTCTTCATTGCCTAGCTGCTGGGTTTGCTCTTGTTGTTGTCGTTAGTGATGGTGCCTAGTTTTTAGTAAGAAGTACAAAAGCCAGTGAAAGAGCGTGATAAATTTGCCTTAATCCCCCGAGGAGGTTCCACGGTCATTTTTGAACCATTTTGTAGAATGGAGACTTGGAACTTGGGACTCGGCATACTCGTTAGCCACAGACGGAAATCTCCGTGAACCTGCCGAGAGACATCAGAGCGTATTTTAGGAGGCTAATTAGTAAGACAAACCAGTTAAGGGTTAAAACCTTGCTAGAAACTCAACCAAACGAGAAGATTACTGATTATAACAGCCCTTCAAACCTTGTCTGGATCAATGTTTTCCACAAGCCTCTCCAGACTCGGCATAAAGCTCGGTGCTAAGTGGCAGTTCTGGAAAAAGACCCACTTTCCGCGCTCCATGGCGGAGCGCATCATGGCCTCTGCACGAGGACCCTGGAGAGGTAACACAAGAGAACAGGCACAAGAATGAAAAACGAAAAGAGTCAGGAAAAATTAAATGGAGATTGTCAAATTGACCGACCGGAACAAACAAAATGCCTGGAGACCATTTAGTTTTTGACATAAAGGGCCACAGGGTTGTATCTGGTAAATATGTCACAAAACGAATACCAAAACAAGACTAACCACAACACAAAAGAATAACTCTTGGAACTTATCACCATACCTGTCCCTGTCCTAGAGAAATCGCATTGAGTTTCTTTGAAAACCTCATCTCCTCTGCAAATTTGTACAGGTCAGCGGCAGGGTCAGTTCCAACAGACAAGACAAAGATTAGTGGAGTACTGGGAGAGGAGTCTTTGAACACAAGAGATAAGTCTGCTGTCTGAAAAATGGAAAAAACAACCCAAAAAACTCCTTTAATCTAAGAATTCTAGTACGAAAAAAGAAAATGGAAAATATAAATCACTTTAAAGTCAAAATAATAGAGCTACTGTTCCGCTGATATCGTATTGTTCTTTAGTTCTGCTTTGATACTACTTCTAACGGTAGCAAAGCTCTTACAGATAATTCCCTGCAAGTCAAATGGCTTATCTTAAACAAGAAAACTGGCGCGTAACACTTACCTGTGGCTCAATGAACCTCTGTCCAAGATTTTCAGACACAAAGTCCTGTAAACAAGGAAAGCGGAATCAGTAAGTCTTACATAAAGACACAAATCACATATTAGGAACAACGTTTAGGCATGCTGCTGAATGTCGTACCTGCATTGCATTGGTAACTTTGTCAGCTCGTAAGCACTTAAGCGCTAGAAGCTTCTGGGAAGAATCCAGGTCAGTATTCCATGGCTCAGGCAACGGCTCACTGTGTAAAACAAAGAAAGTAAGAGTGGACGTGTTTGATGTATAGCGATGTTCTTCAGTGTGAACTAACAAGCGAAATCATAATGACGATAATTGATATAATTTACCGGTGAGGGTCAACGCTGTCAAACATTCTTTGATATCCTTCTATGTGGTTCTTAAAGTCCTCTGCAAACCGTGAAAACTTAGGCTGCCAAGGAACAACGGTATGAGACGTCAGATAGAGAAATACATTACACTAAAATCGTAAACTGCAGGTGGAGTGGTTTCTCATTTAATGACTTTTCGAAGATCCCTGACTACTGTTCCCTAACTTTTTCCTGACAAAAAAAGAATTTCCCTAACCAAACAAAAACAAAATTTCAGATATAGAAAGGGCTTCTAGCCTCCCCTAATAGCCGTTCTTTTCACCCGTTCAAAGACAGATAAGGTTTCCACAACTTTTGTCGTTGAGATCACAGCGTACTCGAATATTTCTTCTAGGCCTCAATAGTATTAATTAGCCGTGTTAAATAACTGTTTCAATTCTCCCCGAATCAATATAAAATTCCCCGACTTTTCACTGATCTTTTCCCTGCCTATTTCTAAAGATAATATCGTACGTCGGAAGCCACTTACTTGTAAACGCTTGGCTGGCTTAACCTCGAATTGCTAAGATAATTGGCGTTTTTCAGTTAACATCAAAGGCTTGTAAAGTAAAGTAAGTAAGAACTTTATTTAGGTGTCAAAAACCTTGTAGCCTGGGTGATACCCATACTAATTAGGGGACACAACAAAAAAAGAATGCTAACAGTAATAAAAGTAACAAGTATGTAGTGTTAAAAAATGATCGCTTATTAAAATCTCTAACTAATTTATATATATATATAAAGATCATGTGGAGCAGAGAATGCAGCCCTTGCAGCCAAAATAGTGATCAAACTATAACGCCCATTTTATCGTATATGAATCAAACAGTCGGACTTACAAGAATTGGAAGTCGAAGTATTTCGGACCAGGCCCTGTCGGACAGCCAGTCTTGAGCAGGATTCTCAATCTCCTTGGAAACCGTGGAGCCACCAGCTAACAAGAAACGCCACTCGTCCTACAACACAACAGTTAGTACGTTAGCATAACGATATGAAGGTGTGCAGACAGGTAGAACAGCGAGTGAAAGTTGTGGAAAGACCAAGAAATCACTTTGTACTAACCATGTTAATTTTGTTGTCGTTCATCAGAATTCTGACGCACACCAGGAACGAGAATAAGAGTTTGTGTTTTTCAAACAAGCTCCGACATACATTCGAGTATAAACTGAATGTGAAGAAGTCATTAATGTTATCGATTCGCTTATCCACGTTATCTGAAAAGAAAGCAGAAGAAAATTGGAGATATGTTTAAAGGAAGCTTCCTGACTGATAAGAAGAACAAACTAGCCTCAAATGAACCTTTGTAACTGACAAAAAACGCGCTCAGTAATGTGTAAGTGAGAAATCTTGTGGCGGTGATCAGGAATAACTTCCGTAAACATCGTATTCAATACCCTTCGCCACTGTCAGGCATAAATCGGGAGTGTTTAACCTGCATTAAGCAACCAAACTGATGCAAAGTTGAATGGTTGTTGGCAAGAGAAGATCAAGGTAAAAGAGTGAATCCCCCATATAAGCCTAATACCCAAGGTATATCCCATTTGAGGCATTTTTAGACTTGGCGCCAAGTAAGGTAGATTATAGGGTAAGAACTCAAGGAGCAAATAGTAAATCTAGGTACCTGACGCATCAGCGTTAGCTATGCTGTTGAGGAAGATGCCGATAAACCATTCCAGGGAGTACTGGTACATAGGATCTATATTGGCCTGAAAAAAAGAAAATTTATCTTTTTCCGATTACCCTAACACAGTTGTATTCATGATGTTATCTAGAAGTATAATTGTCCTTCATCGGCAACAGTGGCGGCTACGCCGTAAAGAGTGGAGGAAGGATAAATAAATTCAGTTACACTTTCAGAAATATAAAGTGTTCCAGTTTTAAAATAAACTATTTCACATGGCCAGAGGAAGTTTGCACACAGTTATAGTTACCGGCCCTACGTGGCGATCAAATAGCACTTACCAGGTCATAAGTACAGAAGAAAAGAATCTGGGTCCTGACAGCCACAGGGATGTATAGGCTGCGTGTCTCATCGATGTCTTTCTCAGTCTGTTCAGCGATCACTACTTTAGCCTAGAAACAAGCGGGCAAATTTCCTGTTATATACACTACAAAACGTTTCCATGATCAAAGACTCTTGGAAAAGCGCGCTTGTTGCCCCAAGATTTCACGAGGACATTTGTTCTCCTCCAGTTTTGTTTTTGGCGTCACGCTCGATGAACTAAGCGAAAGAGGGAGTACTCGTTGATTACTCTTTGAAAGTAAGAGTCAATAATGAACATTAGGTACCTGATTTGGATGGCTAAAGAATATTCAAATTACTGACATGGGAATAAGTAAAGTGGGAATGTTAAAGACATAAGCCTCTGTCATACAATTTTCGATTCAGATTGAGCAAACGTCCAGTTCCTAAAATATCTCAGCATGATAGACTCACCCCGTCTTTCTTCAGCAAGGAAGTTAACAGATAACACGGAACACAGCAACGTGTGTGATGGCATTCGGTTCCCTTCGCTTTTTTCTCTAAAAAGCTCTCATACATTCAGTGGCGACTGTACATTTTAATTTATTATGCCCGTTTCCGGACGGCACAGAAAGCATTTGAAACAAGGATACTTCTCACCGGTCCACAGTTTTTTAGGCTTTGGCTGTTTCAGGATCAAGGGGCATTTCACGAACTTCGTACCGGTTTCAACAGGATATACACAGCAGTTTACCTTTGAAAATTGAATCTCTTTCTAGTTACCTTGATTTCCATGGACTTGGCTTTAGATTGCTCCAATGTGTGAATCAAATCTATGTAGTCCACAGGACTTCCTTCTGAGGCCGACAGCTTGTGAAGAATCTTGTCTTCAATTTCCTTCAACTCTTGTCTCATTTTCGCATTGCTGACAATCAACTGATTCTTTGCTTCCTCCAGGTCAGGTCTCTCTTCGGCAACAACTAAAGCTAACAGCTGATCCTCAAGACCACTTAAGAACGAGAGAAAACCTGATTTTAAATACCATGAACTTTATCAAGAGGGAGAAGATCCATTAGAATCTATGAAAAGGTCTAAAAAAGTTGAATGAAATTCAGTGCCAACCTTTAGATTGTTCTGAACAGATAACTAGACTGAAGAGAAGTAAGATTGAAAAATCGGTTGCTCTACATAACAAGTTAAAGCGAGGGAATATTTTCATCCTCTCCAAAGAAATCTAATTTACAAATAACATTACAGAAGTTATTTCACTAAAAGAAACTGAAAAAAAAAGCTTTTCATGGTTGGAGGGGCAGTCGTTTTGAGGATGGCGTTAGGAATGAGCCAATTTTTGCCACAAAATAGTTAATAACACTTGGCTATTTTTGCTTCGCCTAAAAGATAAAAGTCGGTAAGCCGAGCCTGTTTTTTAAATTGGCACAAACGTCTGGAAAAAGATAGCTCATAGACGAAGATAACCCTGCTAGCAAGGAAAAGTCATCTTTAAACAAACAGACTCTAACTCTCGAAGCTTATTTAACTTTAACAATAAGAATGTTTGGTACCGTGACAGATCCACTTACCCTGGCGACAGTGTAAAGTTGACAATGGTGACCTTTGTGGACACCTCTGGTGTGTAGTGAGGGTTAGGAAGCTTTGTAGTGATGTAAAACTTGAAGTCATCATGGTAAGGGATAATGGCGTCTCCGAGTTTGATCACTGTGCTACCCGATTGCTTGAATGTCTAAAGGAAAAAAAAAAATCATTACCACCAAATTCGACTGATTAATTCTAAACTTAACTCCGATCCTTTAGCTCACGAGGAGCTCTAAAACTAACGGTAATTAGTAGAATTCTACTAGTATACTAATGCAAATGCTGCAATCTGATTGGCTGAGCTACTCGTATACTATCAGCCATTAGAGTACAGTGGCTGCCGGTTGTCCACGAAATGCAATATTGTTATAGTTCTTCCGAAGTTTTGGAAGGAATTTTAGATGTAGACGGGTAATTAAATTTCTGAGAAGACTAAAAGAAGCACATTTACGGTTTCTTGACTTAAAAAAACTTGAAAATATTGAAAACGCGGGTACGCGCGTTAACAACTACAAATTTGCCAAGGACAGTTCGATACGTGCAACTTTGTTTAAGGGTAAAGTTCAATAATGCGTGGGAAAATCATTGGAAAGTGTTAT
>JAHPZR010043619.1:0-12723 GCA_019787425.1 Platygyra sinensis | reverse complement strand
TAACTAATAACTTTTGTACTGCACAAGTCTGCCTGGGTTGATTTTGGTCACGTGCTAGGCAACTTTATTCAAGAGACAGATCAAACTTCATTCCAGTCATATCAGATAAAAACAATTTATGTTTTCAGATATTAATGATGAATCTTCTAAGGCTTTTTAAACTTAAAGGATAACTAATGGTTGAAAATTAGCTGGAAATCTCAAGCTACTTAACATGTTTTGATGTTATTTCGTGTCTGTCAAGTGTCTGTTTACTTGTTGGAACAGATAAAGTCCATGGACAAATATCCCAGCAAAATTTTACACCAGCTGAAGGCTATAATTTGTTTATTTATCAAATATTATTGATTGACCATTCGGCATTGCCCCTAAAAATCCTCTAAAAATATGCTCAGAAGGTCCATTCTCATTGGTTTATTTGTCCTTAACAACAATAGAACAATAGGAGGACCAAAATATCTTCAGCGGGGGTAGGAGAGGTGATTGTCCTCAAATGCCTTTTTATGGCCGGTTACGGCTGGCACAGGAAATTGGGGGTCGGTTTTCGCACAGTTGGTTACGGCCGGCATGGGAGACAATGGGCTAAATTACAATACAGTTGACTACGATAAGCTGAATTCGAGAATATTACCGGTATAAGCTTGACTTATATTTGGTAGTCAAGTTAAGTCATCAAAGAAACACATAGCATGTGAACACGCATACGGAATTTGACATGGAATAATAACTAATAACTTTTGTACTGCACAGGACATCTGCCTGGGTTGATTTTGGTCATGTGCTAGGCAACCTTATTCAAGAGACAGATCAAACTTCACTTCAGTCACATCAGATAAAAACAATTTATGTTTTCAGATATTGATGAATCTTTGAAGGCTTTTTAAACTTCTTAGGATAACTAATGGTTGAAAATTAACTGGAAATCTCAAGCTACTTCACATGTTTTGTTGTTATTTTGTGTCTTTCAAGTGTCTGTTTACTTGTTGGAACAGATAAAGTCCATGGACAAATATCCCAGCAAAATTTTGCACCAGCTGAAGGCTATAATTTGTTTATTTATCAAATATTATTGACTGACTATTCTGCATTGTCCAAGACCAGTAGATTTTCCTGCCTGAGCATGCTACTCTTTTCTTTTTTTCAAGCCCTGTGTAGCTTTCGTGACAGTTTGAGGTACATGTTTACCTCTTTATAAAGTATGTTAGCTTTTTTTGGTGAAAGAAAATTCCACAAAATGTTACATCAATATCAGTATCATTGGGTGCAATGTGCCTGTACAGTCGATTAAAACAGCATACTGTCATTTGCATGGACAAGTAGATAGCTGTAAATTTTTTTACACTAGCATAAAAGAAATGTCTCTGCTGAACACTGTACAATCATTTTATCTTACTACCATTCACATCAGAGGGCAGCAAAACCTTACAATAACATGCATCAAGATGGGTCATATAAGGTGCACACATGTAAGCTAGAATGCAAGGCCACTTTTAACGATTCACCAAACGAGCCGATTCCTTCGGCTCGGCAGTGGATGAAAGAACAAGGAATAAGTTGCATGGCGTTAAGTTTTGAGTTCATATGTTTAGCGGCTCGTTTGGCTCGGCAGTGGATAAAAGAACGAGAAATAATTGATATGCGGGTAAGAGCAAACCAGCCAAACGAGCCGGCTCGTTTGGTGCAAGGTTAAAAGTGGCCCTGTATTCTGCAGTTTAGCCTCACAGCCCGTATTCTGTATAGTTAGCCGCACAACCAAAGGCAAAACGAAATGGTTCAAAATTAAATTAAGCAATAATTGCTTACCTGTTGTTGTTGATGTTTTCTACTCTAATCGCTATCATCAGCTTTTGCGTAACAGAAAACTTTGCCTTGAGACCGATGAAGAAGCGAAGGTAGAATGTATTTTGCCCCGCTAAAACAGATCCAGCTCCAGTTCGAAGCAACCGATTCCAACGATCGGCGCGACCCTGTTCCAGTTCAACAGTTCAACGAACTGACAAAATGGCGGGAGAATCGAGAGAACCTGGTACCTAACGTGAAAACCGCTGATTCCTAGTTGTTGCAGATCGGGTACTCACCGGCACTCTAATTACGAAGGCACCACGATCACGAGAGCCCAAATTGGTAGAAAACGCCGAATTGAAACACAGGGAACATACATGTAAAAGCTCAGAGTTCGTTGTATTAGTCTTACGTGTAAAATGGTCATAATTCGGAACATTTTAAATAACCCTCTAAATCGATGATATTTCGTTCCCCGATTGGGGTCTGCCGGATTATGAGGGCGGTAAAGGGTATTTTCGTGACTCGTGATCGGCCCTTTTTTCCCCTGTGAAATGTGAAATGGCTATTTTTTTCCTCGTGAATCGTGATTCTCATAGTAGCCGTGAAGCGTGATTTTGCAACATTAGAGAGATTAAGCACCGCGTATTTTTTCCCCGCGAACGGCAGAGAGGGTCACGTGACCTGACATTTCCCGCGTTTGCCGTTTGCCGACCGCCGTTTCAACTCGAGGAGGACATTTTTCCCGTTTGGAGTGAACGCGAAAACGTGAGTATTTGCAGCCCATTTTTATCGACTATTTCTACATTTTGATCGCTTGCTTTTATAGCTATGCTTCGTTTATCATCCTACTTCTACATGAACTGCTTGTAAAGCCAAAAGAGTTTCAAATTCAAGCGAAAAATATATATCTCTCCGTATCCATTTTTTCTAGTCGCAATGAGTGGCGACTGATAACATTTGCCATACATTTGCTTAGTTTAAAAGAAAAATTAAGAAATATGGGCCTGGCCTATACCGAACTGGAGCTGCACTTCAGTTAATATTTTTAATAATAAGTTGAAATAGTTTCTTTTTTGAACGAACATTTAGTTATACCTAGCTGATTTCAAATGTTTCAATTTTTGTAAGTCTTCCAGTTTCGCCGTGTCGTCGGGAAGCTTAAATAGATGAACATCGCGGACGGAACGGCAAACGACAAACGGCTAGCCGACGTTCAGCGTTCGCCGTTTTCGCGGTGCTTAATCTAACTATTATTCTCCGTGAAACGAGAAATAAATGTTTAATTCGCCGTGAACCGTGATTTTCATCACGTCTTTGTTTTTCGTAAATTGTGAAAGGACCTTTTTATTTTCCGTGAAACGTGATCTCGATTATGCCGAGATAATTTTGAACATATTACTATATCTGGAGCATCAGGCATAATGTTGGCATAATACTAATATTTTTGGAGCATAATGCCTCTGTTTCTGAAAAGTGTGAGAGGTGTATGCAAATTTTGCCAGCAACTCGCTCTAGAAATGTGTACAAAATTGATGAAAGTGGGAATATTTTTGGAACTTGATACCTTAGACTCGTACCCAGTGCATTTTTCCAGGCTTCCGAGCTTGTATATGGGTTCGTGGATTTGCATTATTGGCACTTGCTCGTGAGATGTTTAACTGGATAATTATTTTCTAGCATTTCTTTCAAAATTGAAAGACTGGGAATATTAATTAATAGGTACGAGCCTCTTGGGGGTGGGGTGGAAGTGTCATTTTAGTCTGGCATAATTTGAGCATAATACCTCCAGCCGAGCATAATTTTGAGCATAATACCCTGTTTTCATGGGTGACGCCCGAAAGAATAATACTCTATTTTTTGAGCATAATCCGGCAGACCCTATCCCCGATAATGACGGTATTTCGTATGTGTAAATCTGGACGCGCTATAACAGCCCATCTTGTAACTCTTACATAAATGCTCCAAAGATGTTTTTCCTTTCTCTATTTACTGTTCGTCCTTTATCATTCTATGTGCGCTTTATAGCGGTGTTACACTTAAACTTTACGCGCCTTCATAATACCGCTGAGAAGCTCTTTCTAGTTAGGTTGTCATTTCGTGCCGTGAAAGTCCCATTTTCTCCATAACTTGGTATTACATCGTTTGAACAGTTTACGTTGGTTAAACCGTTACATGCAGGAACCACCGCGGGGGAGGGGTTGGTAGAGCTATAGCCCTACCACTTTTATTGCTGGACTGGATTATTGTCTAGGGCTCCAGATGGTGCGCTTGCTGCAAATGTAAGATAAATGGCGAAACACTGACATTAACGTTTGTTTGTATTGGCTAGACTTTTTTAGCTCCACCACTTTACCATTATATGATTTTTGTAGGGTTTAAACAGGCCCTCTGTGAAATTTAGATCTTTTCTTTCTCTAAGAGTACCCATTTTACATCTACATAGTTTTTAGAGTTTTCGAAAACCCCCATTATCTCATTTAAATTGTTTTCACAGCCTTTTCAAGGTCCCCTTTGTTGGTTTATATCAGTTTTCACAGGTTACTTACAGCCACTACCTCCGCCCCCTCACCCGTAGCCCCTAGTTTTCCATTCAAAGATGTTTTACAGGCGGCCCTAGGTTTATTTACATGGTTTTTATATGTTTCACACAGGCCCCTTTTTTCATTTACATGGTTTTTACGTGTTTCTTTCAGGCCCCTTTCATTCATTTACATGGTTCTTACAGGGTTACAAACAGGCCCCCCTTTTCATTTACATGGTTTTTACATGTTTCCAAACAGGCCACCTTTTTTCATTTACATGGTTTTTACATGTTTCATACAGGCCCCCTTTTTGCATTTCCATGGTATTTTACAGGGTTACAAACATGACATTTCCAGAATTTTTATAGCATTCGGTTGAATTATTTACACATTTTTACATGGTTTAGTAGAGCAATTTATATGTTTTTTACAACAGAAGATACTGTAAAAGTGCTTAAAATATTTTACAGGTTTTTTACATGTTCTTCAAATAATCTTTGTCGAAACAGACAATGTAAATCGCCATTTACAGAACATTTACATGCTGTATTAAAAGCTGTAAATTTCATGTAAATTTATTTTACAATACCCCAACATGTAAATTGAAATTTACAAACAATGTAAATCAAGATTTACATACTGTAAATTAAAATTGACATGTCCATGGAAATTTTCAACTTTTCCAGTGTGATATTCCAAATAATTACACATCTGCAGTACAATCGCTACTTTTCCAGTTCCTATGGAAAAACAAACCAGATAAAATTAAGAGACAAGTCTTATATCAGGACTATGGCGATGGTGGTTTGCGGCTCACTAATGTTGAAAT
Organism: Platygyra sinensis; assembly: GCA_019787425.1. Classification (NCBI taxonomy): domain Eukaryota; kingdom Metazoa; phylum Cnidaria; class Anthozoa; order Scleractinia; family Merulinidae; genus Platygyra; species Platygyra sinensis. The sequence goes on along the minus strand of JAHPZR010043619.1, from coordinate 7,587 downwards.
TATGTTTAAGTCCTTGCGCTTAGCGTGGATCCAGCGTCTCCTCAAAAGTGATGACAAGGCACATGATACCTGGTCAGTAGTTCCAAAATTTTATTTTAACAAGTATGGAGGTCTTAACTTTCTCTTACGCTCTAACTATGATAGGAAATTTTAAAGGACTCGGACATACCATCCTTCTATAAGGATATCTTGTCTCTTTTCTGGACTTAAAAAGTCTTTACAACTCTAAGGACGAACAAGAGATGACTCTCTTTAATAATAAAGAAATCCTCATTGACGGGAGGACTGTTTTTTACCATGATTGGGTCGAAAAGGGTGTCTTCACGTTGCATGATGTAATCGACGCTAGTGGTAATTTTTTATCATTTGAACAGTTCCAACAGCGTTATGGAATCAATTGTAGCTTTATCAATTATTTCCAAGTAATCTCTGCAATTCCGAGCGCCCTACGGAAAAAAGCCAAGGAGCGTGTTAAGCCTAATGTCAACTTTCTATCCGGCGGCACCTTATTTCAATTATCCTCGGTCTTAACCATCAACCTCTTGAAACTTAGATCTAATGACTATTATTGGCTTTTTCTCAATAAACGGAAGTCTCAGCTGGCCACTGGTCCAATGAAATGGGACCGCGAATTTGCTCCGACGGCTCTGCCATGGAACCAGATCTTTGATAGAGTGAAGCTTATTTGTAAGGAGAATCAACTGAGAGAATTTTACTTTAAGTTAATCCATCGCATCGTCGCTACGAAGAAAGAACTTACTCTCTATGGAATCACAGACAATGATATATGTTTCTACTGTGGTGAGCCTGACTCAGTTCTTCACACATTTCAAAACTGTAGTACGACAATTTCATTTCACAATCAGCTGCTGAACTGGTTCAATGAGATGCATAACACCTCAATATCCCCGGCAAACTATGAATTATTATTTGGTATGACCTGTCGGAAGGATAATTATATTGTTAGGAAATTGAATTTCTGTTTATTATTTGCTAACTATTATCTACATTATCACAAGGTAAATGAAAGGAAACTTGATTGGGTTGAGTTTACATCAAAATTAAATGCCAAGTTAAAAATAGAAAAGCAAGTTTCTGGTTCTCTTTTATGATGCTCCTTCGCATTTTCTTTTTCTTTTCTTTTTTGTCCTGTTAATACTTTAACTTAAAAAAAAGGAAAGGAAAAAGTACATCATCGAAGTGTCTATAGGTATCATTAGTTTTTATTCGTAGGTCTTGTAAGAATCTCATTGTAAGTAGTGCAGATCTGTTGACAGAGTAAAGTATAGTATTGTAATTAGGTTTTAAAAAAAATAATAATAATAAAAAAATTAAAAAAAAAAAATACCAACGTGTTCACCAGTGATTGGGCATTTTTCTGATACCATGATTGCAGCATCAATTGACAAAGAGTGTTAAATATGACCCATCAAAATCTAAGTCTTGGAATGTGCTGGAAACTGTTTTGAGCCACCTTAAGTCTTTGCGTTTTCCTAAACCTCTGATATTCGTCGAAATATTTTGCAAATTTACAAATTTAAAGCCCAGTATTGAGCCGCCATATTGGTGTACCTCAGTGGTACACCAACATGGCGGCCGGAACATAGTATAAACATTTAGAACGTACTTTGGCCATGTAGGTGACTGTTTATCTGTACTGAACAAACAAACATTTACATAAGCACTTTTCCTAGTACTTTAACTTCTGAATAAGCTTAACTGAATCACGCGATACATTGAAGTATCACCCATAACGGCATGTAATAAAAACCATAAATGTAATACCAACCCTAAATGAAATAAAAATGACCATAAATGTAATACTAATCATAAATGGAATAACTTTTACCCACAAATGTAAATCCATTAACCATAAATGTAATAAAATTTGCCCATAAATGCAATAAAAGGAACAGCCTTAAATGTAATAAGGCTTAACCACAAATGTAATAAACTGGCTATGACTTCCAAGTCAAGAGGCCACAAACTTGTCAGTCCCATTCTTCGTAAAATTGACTTTGATTTTCAATTAGACTCCTAAAAGCTTGGCTCAAGCTCTTTGTGACCCCTTAAAGAAACAAGAATAGTATTTCTTCGTGTGCAATCCTTAACGAGGACTCTACTTTGACTATTGAATTTGTTGCATGTAGAAGGTGAAGCCTTGGAGCCAAGACTGGCTCATAGCTGCCGGAGCTTATCCTGGTTTCCGTAGCATGAAGCGGCTGGAAGTATTTCTACTTCTCCGGACGGGATGCTAGTCCATCGCAGGTCACTCCCCGAAATTGTTACTGACGTTTCCCAACAATTCGCCGGTACCCATTATGGTTAAGCCTTATTACATTTAAGGCTGTTCCTTTTATTGCATTTATGGGCAAATTTTATTACATTTATGGTTAATGGATTTACATTTGTGGGTAAAAGTTATTCCATTTATGATTAGTATTACATTTATGGTCATTTTTATTTCATTTAGGGTTGGTATTACATTTATGGTTTTTATTACATGCCGTTATGGGTGATACTTCAATGTATCGCGTGATTCAGTTAAGCTTATTCAGAAGTTAAAGTACTAGGAAAAGTGCTTATGTAAATGTTTGTTTGTTCAGTACAGATAAACAGTCACCTACATGGCCAAAGTACGTTCTAAATGTTTATACTATGTTCCGGCCGCCATGTTGGTGTACCACTGAGGTACACCAATATGGCGGCTCAATACTGGGCTTTAAATTTGTAAATTTGCAAAATATTTCGACGAATATCAGAGGTTTAGGAAAACGCAAAGACTTAAGGTGGCTCAAAACAGTTTCCAGCACATTCCAAGACTTAGATTTTGATGGGTCATATTTAACACTCTTTGTCAATTGATGCTGCAATCATGGTATCAGAAAAATGCCCAATCACTGGTGAACACGTTGGTATTTTTTTTTTTTAATTTTTTTATTATTATTATTTTTTTTAAAACCTAATTACAATACTATACTTTACTCTTTCAACAGATCTGCACTACTTACAATGAGATTCTTACAAGACCTACGAATAAAAACTAATGATACCTATAGACACTTCGATGATGTACTTTTTCCTTTCCTTTTTATTTAAGTTAAAGTACTAGTATTAACAGGACAAAAAAGAAAAGAAAAAGAAAATGCGAAGGAGCATCATAAAAGAGAACCAGAAACTTGCTTTTCTATTTTTAACTTGGCATTTAATTTTGATGTAAACTCAACCCAATCAAGTTTCCTTTCATTTACCTTGTGATAATGTAGATAATAGTTAGCAAATAATAAACAGAAATTCAATTTCCTAACAATATAATTATCCTTCCGACAGGTCATACCAAATAATAATTCATAGTTTGCCGGGGATATTGAGGTGTTATGCATCTCATTGAACCAGTTCAGCAGCTGATTGTGAAATGAAATTGTCGTACTACAGTTTTGAAATGTGTGAAGAACTGAGTCAGGCTCACCACAGTAGAAACATATATCATTGTCTGTGATTCCATAGAGAGTAAGTTCTTTCTTCGTAGCGACGATGCGATGGATTAACTTAAAGTAAAATTCTCTCAGTTGATTTCCCTTACAAATAAGCTTCACTCTATCAAAGATCTGGTTCCATGGCAGAGCCGTCGGAGCAAATTCGCGGTGCCATTTCATTGGACCAGTGGCCAGCTGAGACTTCCGTTTATTGAGAAAAAGCCAATAATAGTCATTAGATCTAAGTTTCAAGAGGTTGATGGTTAAGACCGAGGATAATTGAAATAAGGTGCCGCCGGATAGAAAGTTGACATTAGGCTTAACACGCTCCTTGGCTTTTTTCCGTAGGGCGCTCGGAATTGCAGAGATTACTTGGAAATAATTGAGAAAGCTACAATTGATTCCATAACGCTGTTGGAACTGTTCAAATGATAAAAAATTACCACTAGCGTCGATTACATCATGCAACGTGAAGACACCCTTTTCGACCCAATCATGGTAAAAAACAGTCCTCCCGTCAATGAGGATTTCTTTATTATTAAAGAGAATCATCTCTTGTTCGTCCTTAGAGTTGTAAAGACTTTTTAAGTCCAGAAAAGAGAACAAGATATCCTTATAGAAGGATGGTATGTCCGAGTCCTTTAAAATTTCCTATCATAGTTAGAGCGTAAGAGAAAGTTAAGACCTCCATACTTGTTAAAATAAAATTTTGGAACTACTGACCAGGTATCATGTGCCTTGTCATCACTTTTGAGGAGACGCTGGATCCACGCTAAGCGCAAGGACTTAAACATAATATCAACATTAGTGAGCCGCAAACCACCATCGCCATAGTCCTGATATAAGACTTGTCTCTTAATTTTATCTGGTTTGTTTTTCCATAAGAACTGGAAAAGTAGCGATTGTACTGCAGATGTGTAATTATTTGGAATATCACACTGGAAAAGTTGAAAATTTCCATGGACATGTCAATTTTAATTTACAGTATGTAAATCTTGATTTACATTGTTTGTAAATTTCAATTTACATGTTGGGGTATTGTAAAATAAATTTACATGAAATTTACAGCTTTTAATACAGCATGTAAATGTTCTGTAAATGGCGATTTACATTGTCTGTTTCGACAAAGATTATTTGAAGAACATGTAAAAAACCTGTAAAATATTTTAAGCACTTTTACAGTATCTTCTGTTGTAAAAAACATATAAATTGCTCTACTAAACCATGTAAAAATGTGTAAATAATTCAACCGAATGCTATAAAAATTCTGGAAATGTCATGTTTGTAACCCTGTAAAATACCATGGAAATGCAAAAAGGGGGCCTGTATGAAACATGTAAAAACCATGTAAATGAAAAAAGGTGGCCTGTTTGGAAACATGTAAAAACCATGTAAATGAAAAGGGGGGCCTGTTTGTAACCCTGTAAGAACCATGTAAATGAATGAAAGGGGCCTGAAAGAAACACGTAAAAACCATGTAAATGAAAAAAGGGGCCTGTGTGAAACATATAAAAACCATGTAAATAAACCTAGGGCCGCCTGTAAAACATCTTTGAATGGAAAACTAGGGGCTACGGGTGAGGGGGCGGAGGTAGTGGCTGTAAGTAACCTGTGAAAACTGATATAAACCAACAAAGGGGACCTTGAAAAGGCTGTGAAAACAATTTAAATGAGATAATGGGGGTTTTCGAAAACTCTAAAAACTATGTAGATGTAAAATGGGTACTCTTAGAGAAAGAAAAGATCTAAATTTCACAGAGGGCCTGTTTAAACCCTACAAAAATCATATAATGGTAAAGTGGTGGAGCTAAAAAAGTCTAGCCAATACAAACAAACGTTAATGTCAGTGTTTCGCCATTTATCTTACATTTGCAGCAAGCGCACCATCTGGAGCCCTAGACAATAATCCAGTCCAGCAATAAAAGTGGTAGGGCTATAGCTCTACCAACCCCTCCCCCGCGGTGGTTCCTGCATGTAACGGTTTAACCAACGTAAACTGTTCAAACGATGTAATACCAAGTTATGGAGAAAATGGGACTTTCACGGCACGAAATGACAACCTAACTAGAAAGAGCTTCTCAGCGGTATTATGAAGGCGCGTAAAGTTTAAGTGTAACACCGCTATAAAGCGCACATAGAATGATAAAGGACGAACAGTAAATAGAGAAAGGAAAAACATCTTTGGAGCATTTATGTAAGAGTTACAAGATGGGCTGTTATAGCGCGTCCAGATTTACACATACGAAATACCGTCATTATCGGGGATAGGGTCTGCCGGATTATGCTCAAAAAATAGAGTATTATTCTTTCGGGCGTCACCCATGAAAACAGGGTATTATGCTCAAAATTATGCTCGGCTGGAGGTATTATGCTCAAATTATGCCAGACTAAAATGACACTTCCACCCCACCCCCAAGAGGCTCGTACCTATTAATTAATATTCCCAGTCTTTCAATTTTGAAAGAAATGCTAGAAAATAATTATCCAGTTAAACATCTCACGAGCAAGTGCCAATAATGCAAATCCACGAACCCATATACAAGCTCGGAAGCCTGGAAAAATGCACTGGGTACGAGTCTAAGGTATCAAGTTCCAAAAATATTCCCACTTTCATCAATTTTGTACACATTTCTAGAGCGAGTTGCTGGCAAAATTTGCATACACCTCTCACACTTTTCAGAAACAGAGGCATTATGCTCCAAAAATATTAGTATTATGCCAACATTATGCCTGATGCTCCAGATATAGTAATATGTTCAAAATTATCTCGGCATAATCGAGATCACGTTTCACGGAAAATAAAAAGGTCCTTTCACAATTTACGAAAAACAAAGACGTGATGAAAATCACGGTTCACGGCGAATTAAACATTTATTTCTCGTTTCACGGAGAATAATGTTGCAAAATCACGCTTCACGGCTACTATGAGAATCACGATTCACGAGGAAAAAAATAGCCATTTCTCATTTCACGGGGAAAAAAAGGGCCGATCACGAGTCACGAAAATACCCTTTACCACCCTCATAATCCGGCAGACCCTAATCAGGGAACGAAATATCATCGATTTAGAGGGTTATTTAAAATGTTCCGAATTATGACCATTTTACACGTAAGACTAATACAACTAACTCTGAGCTTTTACATGTATGTTCCCTGTGTTTTTTCCATTCCGATTCGTTCGTTGTTCGCGGTCAGGTCGGTGCGGATTCGGTCGTCGTTCGGAAAATTTCGGGTCGGATTAATGCGAATTGCGTCGGGTCGATCGGGCGCGAATTCTTCGGTTCGTTCGTCGGGTCAGCCGGCGATTTCGTCGGTGTTCGTTCGTCGGCCGTCCGAATTCGGTTTCACGGTCGTCGGCGTTTTTCTTTCCTTTTTCTCCTATTCCCCCCCTTTCTCTACCAATTTGTTGGTTTTTGGGTGGTTGGGGCTTAACGACGCAGGAGGCAGCGAGTGCCCGGTGAGTAAACGCCACCACCCGATCTGCAACAACTAAAGTAATCAGCGGTATTCCGTTAGGTAACCAGATTCTCTCGATTCTTTCCTCGCCCGCCATTTTGTCATTTCGTTAGAAGTTGAACTGTTGAAATGCAGCCTGGTTGAACTGGAACTAAGGGTCGCGGCTCGGCGCGCCTGAACTCGTTGAAAATACGGTTTGCTAATCGATTCGAACTGGAGCGGGAATCTGTTTTTAAGCGGCGGGAGGCAAAAAGGGGCGGCAAAAACATTCTAAAAATCTAAACCAACTTCGGCTTCTTCTTCGCTTCCTTTTTTCTTTTCTTCCCATTTTCTTCTTTCCCTCTTTTCTTTTTCCTTTTCTTCTTGTTCCTTCTGTTTTCATTCGTGAATTCAATATATCGTCTTCAAGGCAAAGATTTTTTTCTTTTAACGCGGGCAAAGAAAAAGCTGAAGATAGCGATAGAGTAGAAAAACCAAACAAAACAACAACAGTAGCAACTATTGCTTAATTTAATTTAAATTTAACTTTAAGAACTTTTTGAAAACCATTTCGTTTTGGGGGGGGAGTTGTGTTGCCTTTGAAGTTGTGACTTTTTTGGTTTGGTGTTTGCGGGGTGGGTGCGGTGGTGGGGTGCGGGGGTGTCTGGTGTTGTTG
>JAHPZR010043616.1:0-20000 GCA_019787425.1 Platygyra sinensis | reverse complement strand
ATAGTTCACGTCATCCTAATCATCAGCACATTAGGTGGCCGAACAGGTTGTTAGTAAAACGCGTAACGTCGTAACGAGTAACGACGTAACGGCGTAACGAGAAACCGCGTAACGGGAATTCTTTTCTGTTTTTTTTTTCCTGATGTTGTTATTAATATCTAGTTAAATAGTAATAATAATAAAAAGATAGAAAACGAAGACGAAATATCTACTAAGTATAAATACGCGTAATGTTTTCTCTTAACCGCTGCCAGAGTAGAGGAACAAAATTTTACTTAATCAATGATATTTTTTCGATTTTATGAATGATATGGGATGTCTCATGTCACATATCGCTACCCCAAAACTAATCTTATCTTGGAGCTTTTGTCACGTTGTCTGACCTTTCATCACCGTTACCTTTTCTTGACGCAAGAGAAAGAAACCTTTCCAAGTCACGACACCGTCAGGTGGCGTGCGGTGAAACCCTGAGTATCCGGTCGAAGTAAACTCGCTACTTTTTACACTTTTCAGCTTTGAATAACACCTCACTGCTTTAAAGCAAAAACTATAAGCCAAAGGAGTTATGAAGACCACTAACGGGCAAGAAGCAAAGAGACCAGTAGATAGAAGTCAGTTTCGTCACTGTAACCGAAGTTCTCAATTGCCAAGTTTCAAGAACAATGCTTAATATTTCCAGAGATATCGTTTATTCAGTTTTTACAACTTCAAGTTCTCAGTTGCAGTATTATGAAATCATCATTGATCTAGTTTGCATAATAGAAAAAACATCAATATCTCTAAAACGAAAAAAAGATATTTCAAAAAGAAACATTCTTCTCTATTTTGAAAGGCCTTTCAAATAAGCAGAAAATATTTTTTGTGTCATATACACTTTAAGAGCAAATCCCCACAAGAATCAAACAAAAGCAAATTTCTTCGGCAAGACTTGAAAACTCAATTTCTCTCCCCTTTTGCATATAGCTAGCCCCTAGCAAGAATACAAACAGCCTGTTTTTTTTTCCTCGAAATAGTTTTGTCTTTCTGAGAAAAACAACTTTTTCGATTTACCCTCCAGACTCAGTTTAGCGAGTCCCAACTGGGTTGAAAATCAACCATTTTCACATTTTCGCATGTCGCAACTATCAAGCGCAGAAAAATTGTAATGCAACCAACTTATTGCATAACTTTTCCTTGTCCAAAACCCACAATTTCAAGAATATTGGATTAATCTAATTATTTTGCGGTGAATAAAACCAGAGTGTTCTTCAACCTTAACTTCGTCGGTCGGTGCGAAGAATTGTTATTTTGACCATGTGCGATATCACCGAATTTCATAAGATTAAGGATTTTAATTAAGGAAGGATAGGTCTTTCAAAATATGTAAAGGTTAGTTTGGGCAAATGATTTGGCAGTCGTCAAAAAATTATTCAAAATCGCTTACTCTAGACACAAATCACGCCAGCAGTGTCGAGTGCGTGACCAAGAGTATATTATCATTGTATCCGCAATCTACATACCAATATCACTTTGGTTCGAAACGTCAGCATTACAAAGGTATAAATATGATAAACATGCTTACCCTTTTCGATTTGTAACATCCTGAATTTGGCAAACTGTTTCTTTCCCTGCATATTTTCAGCGACGTTTTCGACAAGGGCCACATCAGAATTTGAAGAAAAACCGTCAATAACTGCCAAGTGCAGATGTATTCATTGTATGTATCACAGCGATATCTCTGCTATTTGTGTCCTTTGATTTAGCAAGCAGTAAACCGCTAAAGCGTTATTCAATTGCAATATGCGAGTTTCGAGTTTCCATTTTCAAGACATTTCAAAGTTCTCGCTGTTGTTGAATTTCAACGTGTAATTTGCATATTTATACCCGAGGCAAGCGGGCGCAACACCACTTGCACATAGGGACGAGGCTGGGGATTTGAACGGGAAGTGCCCTTCATCAGGTAAGAAAAAGAAATCAAATACTTTAACTGGTCACGAGAACAGACTGTACAAGGAGAAAGTAAAGCATCAGAGAAATCAAAATAAAAAACTGACCAGCAAAGCTAACGCGAAGAAAATCGGAAATTGACCAGCAAAGCTGCGACTGACTCTGATGTTCTCCCGATGTCTTTTAGATCCTCGTTCTAAAATTCTAACATAACAAGAAGAAAAATTTTTTTCCACGTTAAACAGTTTACATTCATTACTTGCAAATGCTTAATGTTACATCGCATACTTGCAATACACTATGTTACAAAACAAATAAAGAAGCCTAAGCCGTGTATTACACTGACATAAAACGCGATGCAGGGGCGAAGGCAGCATTTCTAGGAGGGGGGTTCCAAATTGTTTCCAACGAAAACGGTTGGTCTAAAATCCTTACATTACGTACATACAAGATTTTGGCGTTTACGATACGCAAACAGAAGACGCCTTAGTTGCCGTTGAGCAAACACTGTTGCCATTTTCTTGATATTCATGTCTCGGTGGTAATTGATGTTCATCAACGCCAGCCCAGACTCTCGCTCGCTTGACATGGTCAACCTCAGACATGTTTTTAACCTTCTTAGCGCAATGAATGAACGCTCACATTCAGTTGACCTCATCGGCAACGTGCACAAAATGGGGATCGAGGTGTAGATGCTAGGAAAGAACTCTCGATCGCATGCTGCGAGTGTCTGAACTGCACAGGTGGGAAGGTCGGCATCCTCAGTACGTGCTGCACCACTTTCTCTTCCAACGCAAGAGCTCAACAACCACATGAGGAGAAGGAAGGTCATTCTCATTAATCTCCAGCGCTGCGTCAATGTCAGGATTTCTGTCTCCGACGGCTACCAGCTGAGAAAGAAGATTAAAGAGGCTGGAAAAGACAGCATCATTAGTAGGACTGAAGTATGTTTTCATCTCTGATTGTAGATGGTCTAGAAGGGGAATAGCAACTGCCCTTTATAGTAATCAGATGGTGTCTGGGCTGGCACATTGTCGCGATGCTACTGCTGATCGGTCTGGCGCGGGATGGAAGGTACAACACCTACATTTGCCGCGGTAGTGACCGCCAGATCGAACCACTCGGATGTCTTCGATGTTGTCTCGGATGTCCTGGAGATCGTCCGTGACATTATTACTGTTGGTATGCCTCGTAGACAGCTAGATTTCTAGAACAACACCAATGGATCGTCTACTAATTTCGCAGGCATTTCTGCACACACGTGCATCTTGTTACACAAACATCTCAACTCTGCTCATGTCTCCGAAAATGAAAGTGAAACGCAAATAGATACCACAATGACGGTCACTGTACTTATTGCAAGCATAAAACAAAACGAAGAATTTTAAGAATCTAGAGTCCATTACACTCTTGCTGGGATAAAATCACTGTTGAAAATAGGAGAGGGGGGTTCCTTGGCGCGAGAGGGGGGTTCCGGAACCCTTGGAACCCTCCCCTGGCTACGCCCCTGGGTGAGGTGTGGTGTAGTGTAGTATAGTGCAAAGTAGTGTAGTGCAGTGTAGTGTAATGTGTTCACTGTTGTCTTTTTTCGTGCATTTGTCCCAGCAATTGTACAGTGTTATGTAATTTGAAAAAAAGAAAAGAAAAAAAAAAAAAGAAAAGAAAAGATTTCAAATGTGGTTGGATAATAATAGATATCGTTAGTTAAGTACGTTTGCGCGAAAATATTCTACTCGATAAGTTTTCTTCTTCGTCCATTTTATTAATGTTAATCAGTGCGCGTTCGATGCATAAAGTGGCGTGTGGGTTTGAGCAGATGTAATCATGGTAATTGACACCCCAGCGTTCTTAATTTTTCTTAGGCTTACAAGTCTAATTAATTCTTCGTAGTGATTTTTACGACGTTTGTTGAATTCAGTGCTAGAGGAAGAAAGAAACAGAAATTCTTTTTTTTAAAATCTTTATAAACTACGCTCTCAAGCCACAGTTTCGATATCGGGAAGCGAGAGCGCGCGCGTAATGTGCCGATCAAATAAAAAGTTTAATCATGATCTATCCAGGGGAGCCTCTGAAAAATCTTGAAGAATGAATTTGACGTCTTTGTAAATCGCCATTTGCGCCCTCCTTACAACGTTCGCACGTGATGACTACCTTGAAGATATAACACGCTTATATTCCTTATCTGGGGTCACGCGCTAACACCAAAGTGTTAGCGCAAGGAATGGAATGCACACGCTAAACTTCCGAAGGAACAGAAGTAGTGTGTAGGAGTGATCATTGCTTAGACTCAAAATGTGTTTGACGATGACTTCTTGAGCGAGCCATGAGGTTGTTAAATTCCCACATCCGCAGAACACATATTTAGACGAGATTCGAGAGCAAATTGAGCAAATTTAATTTTTTAGTAGATAGAAACCTTGTACCAGAGTATTACAGTCCTTTTTCCATTGTCCAAAGTCTAAAAGATATAAATGGTTTGCTTGAAATGGCACTGGCAGAATGTAAGAGATTTAAACTTGCATTCAAGTTTTTGTCATTTTTTGTCAGCTGTGGTTTAGATCGCAGCCGTACGAACCCTGTAATAAGCTGTTACGTAGGGAGCTGTTTGTGGTCTGTGAAACAACAATCAGTGTTTCGCTATATCGATTCCATCAGTTACGGTTTCAAACAAATGAGTCCAGCTCAATGCACCCACAGCCCGGTTAGCATTGTTGTTACCATTGACTGGGTCATTGAATTCACAGGGAGAGTAAACGCACAGGAAGAGCGATGTACTTTCCAGATGAGTCAATATAACTTTGCTCAACTCATTGCGCATGGCAAGGGTAGCACCTTTTATCGTTTATCCTTTGTGCAACCTGTTTGTTCGTTTTGCTCACCAGTGTCAAAATCATTTAGGAATCATTCTGGTCTTTTCTTAAGAATACAGTTGTGCACCAATAACAGACGCCTACACCAAAACACATAAGGTTTACACAGTTTTCAACTTAATTCACACATTTCTAAGGCAGCTAGAGAGCAACTCGATAAATTTTCAGGGAGTCGTAAAATAAATAGAAATTATTCCATGGAAAGTGCGCAGGAACGTTGCGATGCATCAAGAGTAGGGACCTTATAAGCACGCGCGTTTTTGAGACGCGAACGGCAGCCGGAAGAGAACATTTCGCGTTCTAGGACCGTATTCATTTGCCTTCCTGATTTACATACTACTCATCTCTAATGGAGAAAAGATAGTTAGTAGCGAACGAGTGAGTTTTTTCATGCATCGCGACAAGTAAATAAAAATCGTTAAAGCACTTTGCATGGTATGATGTTTTTATTTCATACATACTGAGTTTTTCACGACCGACACATTTCAAAGATTGGAAGCATTTAAGTATAAGAGTAAGAAACATCACCAAATCCACAACTTGGGGCGATATTCAATCCCTGTTGACAATTCTTTTTATTTTGCCATTTGTTTACACACTAATTTGCTGACGAAGAGACTTCAATTTGAAAAGAAAGACGAAAATAATTAATATGTTGAAAATCAAATTAAGGTGGCTCGATCGGATTTTTGAGTCACGATACCGTTCAACTTTGAGCGACTAGAGCACCACCGTTATCAATCCAACAGAAAATCAAACGTTAGTGGTGTGCTAGAGAAAGATGAAGTTTCAAGTGGGGTACATTTCACCAAGATCTGAATTACCATAGCAACGAAATGACGCCATGCCCCATTTTACATAAGACCGAATAACTAGCCACCAGACATAATTTCGGAAATACGACGTCGGGATCTCGGACTTGACATAGCTGCCTCAGCGATGGCAAAATTGTAAAAAAATCTGTAAGAGCGTTTTCGAGAAAATTACGAGTGAATTTTTAAGGTGTCAAAATGCAACAAAAGCAAAGCTGTTTTAAATGTTATTGCAAACTATGTCCACAAGACTTCACTACATGGCATTATGGTCTTAAGTGAATCTTCTAACATATAATTACCTCGAGTGAAAATCTCAGAGAAATCGCTCCGTTTGATTTTAAGAAACATTGGCGTGAATATCAACTGGTGAAGGCCGTTATTTTGCATTCTATCAAAAATTGCCCCTAAAATTCTTAAATCATGTGGGAATTAAAAACTACTCGATGAATTTTTTTTTTGACCCTCAATAAGATTAATCCATATTTAAAGTAATACCAAAGTTTCAAATAAATTGAAACACTTAAGGCTGCTAATTTTCAGCGTCAACTCAGGAAAATATTGCGCTTATTTTCACTCGCGTTGTTTGTTGTCTTCATTATAATTTTCTTTTGTCTCGAATCACCATGCTATTGTACATTTCTGTATATCATGAATTTATAACACGGGCTAAAATATCCCGAGCTAGCTCTACAATAACATTTATTGTGTGAAATGAAAGCCAATATGCGGACGAACATTGACGGTTAGAAGTTGGAAATCTGATTCACATTCAAGGCATTCAAGTGTCGGCTGATGATTGTTTCGGTGGTGTGCAAACTTATTCCAGACAAGTAAACCTAAAGAATGACGACTTCGATAGCACGTATGAATTGAAAAAAAAAAAAAAAACTGAAAAAATCTAGCTGTCGTCATATTTACGACACAGAAAAACGGCTTCGTTATTTTTAGGTTGGTAAGTTGTTTTAAGAGGCAGTCCCTCTAAAGGCGGTTCACTCGACTTCGAGACCAAGAAAACCTTTCCTTTATTTCCAGTAGTCACACACCTCTTCGGAACCTCTAATTTTAATTGCTCCCGGACTCATCCACCTCTATTGTTTTCAGTACTAGGGCCATTGTTTCTGTTGTTTATTTTATTGTTTTCTCGGCCAATCCTGTTAAACCTTAAAATTCTTTATTTTGGCAAATGAGTTTAATATGTGTGGAGAACGACTGACTCTATTGAAGATGCATTCCTTGAGTGTCGATCATTCTTCAAATTATGTGACGAGTCTCTTCAACAGTTAAAGGCTCGTACAAAATTAACGCCAGCGTCACCTTGCTGCAATACTTTCTTAATTTACCTGCACCGATCACCAATCTTTCCGATAAACAGACAAAGGATTTGCGTCTTCTTATGTGAAATGCAAAGCAGTAAAATTAAGCGTGCAAAACAATGCAAAACACACAAGATTCATCTGAATCTTGTGAAATTTATAATCCAGCTTGAAGTAGACATATAACTTGACGTGACCATGTTGCCCTCCCCCAGATATATACTCGTGTACAACGCTAGAAAGCCCGAAATATTGCTTGTAACATTTACTAACACCTCTCTTCTATTTGCACTATTTTTGTAACTGGTTGCAAGATTGTATCATTTGTATCATGTTTTTATCAATCAAATAAACAAAAAAGTAAAAAAAAAAAAAAAAAAAACGAAAAGAAAAGCAGGCGTTTTCAGATTCCTCCGGTTTGAAGAGCGCTTTCAAAAAGCTCCGTTTTCGTGACGGATGAGTGTAACCGTAGAAATAGAGCGGTATTTCCGGATTGCTCCGGCGTAGTGTGGACGCTAAATACCTAAACGTACATGACACGACGATAACGGCAACAAGAACATCACCGGAAAAAAAAAAAAAACGTTTAATGAGCAGAACATTGGCTATGCATGTGCGTTATAGTCTTCAATAATTTCGTAGCCGTCTTCTGCAAGACAACACTGCAAGTGATCCAGTTATGCGTATTTTATGGCTAATTTTTCGTGTAGGTTTGGAATAAATTCAGGTAATGGCCAGAACCTTCGTGCGATGAAGCTTCTAAACAGCTTTGTCCTTCCAAAGTAAAAACAATCCTTAGCGCTGGAGTATGTGAAATTGAGACTGAACTATTTGTAAAATGTGACATTGCTTTTTTGTTTACGCGTATTTAATTCTCAATAGATTACAATTGGCAAAGTGAAAGTAATTACTAATCTATAACAAAGCTTTCAATTTCAAGTTAATTCAATTCCATTCCGTAATAATACCATACAGTACTTACACATTTTTCTGGTTTGTATGATAGAAAAACATGGAACTGGTGTACATACGACTGCTACATTTGGGGTGCCCAGCGTGAATCTGCTGCACGCACCGTCCTTTGGACATGCTTAGACTCCAATCATCCTTCCATTTGTATCCATTGAACACTTTATACTTGCTCTTTTTTATCCACGCATTACTTGGTTCACCACCAAGAACAAGGAAGACTAACACTTTCAGAAGAACCATTTTGCTTGCAAAATATCTCTGCTTATAGAATCGTCGTTCAGTTAGTACCTCTAAGATGTCAATGAAATGTTTGAAAAATAATCACGATGAAGCAGATATGGAAATTTTTCTCAATTTGCCCAGCTGTTGCAAAATACGTCGTAAGTTTACTGCCGGACATCTCGCAAAAAAATATATCCGGTGGACACCTTCGTAGCTTGGTTGAACGGGTTTAATTCTTTCTTATTCTATTGGCTAAAGCGCATTTTCAAAATGACTTATTTGGTTAACGGTGTTCCCAATTGAACTCCTTTCCACCTATTTCTTGTAACGCTTGATCAATATTAAGAATTCCTTTGTTGTCTTCTATTTGAATACAGAAAGAAAAACACCTTAGACCAAATCAATGGAGAACGAACACGGCGTGAAAACAGTAATAGGCTCATATTAGGCGACTGGCTTCCCTTTCTCTGCTCAGTGGAAACCGTCTTATTTGCACGGGGAGGCGAGCGCTTTTCAAAATTACTGGGCTCCTTTGTAAATTGATGTTAAAAAACCTTACAATTTCTCTAAAGGTAAAATTATGTCATTTAAAATGGGGCTTATTAATGTAAACACGTATGCTAGCTATTTTGGGTTCGTGGCAACATGTCAAAATTTTGCCTTATGTTTCTCTACGAAGTTAATCTATTTCTAGCAAAGCAAAGTACGTACACGTAGCTAGCTCTATGAAAAAAGTTTTGAAAACCTTTCCGTAAAGTCTCATACAGTTCACTACTTCCTACATGTAACAAAAACGTTCAAGACATCGAGAACTGAGCGCCATAAGTTGCCCGAAGCAGAAAGACGAGTAAAACTACATCGCGCTATAATCTAACGGTCCACTTTGTCATCAGAATAATTTGCCACCCTTACAAAACGAAAGAGGAGAGACTACGTTCACGTTACCTCTCCGGCGTATGAATAACGATGATGATGATGATGATGATGATGATGATGATGATGATGCTGCTAATGGCGGTGGTGGTGATGAGGATGGTGATGATAATGATAAGCACACCGGTTGGATGTGATGACCACTACACTATCAGGACAACCACGCTGACAACGCAGTTATTGTAGATAGTGAGTCGGCCATACGCGAGTATCCCGGGATTCTCTCAAGGGTGAGATGGGAAAGCCTGTAACTCCTTCATAGCCTTAAATCCAAGGATCGACATTAACGATTCACAGGCAAACACCAATTTGGGCATCAGCTAATCAGAAGGATCAATTTAATGAAGCAGGCTTATTTATATAGACAACAATGAACGAAGAAGTGAAACCCATCTCGTAAATTAATAAATAAATAATTAATTAATTAATTATTTTGAATGAAGAAGAAGAAGAAGAAAGAATACCCTGAGCGGGATTCATGTGGCTGGATGTTTGTTTTTTCCCCTCGGGAAGGGGGAGGGGGATTTCTAGATGGCAGCAGCTTTTAGAGCTCACCTAGCATGAAATGGGATCATTTTTTTTTATTAGCGCATCTCCCCCCCCCCCCCCCCCATCCCTGCCCCCTGCCTTGTATTACCCAATTGGCGTTAGGTTTAGCCCAGGCTACACTCGGCTGAATAGTAGTTTGCCCGGTATCTCGGAGGCGGCGTTGTTCAATTAACTTTCCTATGACCGCTGTCTAAAGGAAGTCTGACGGTGGACATCATTAAGTCCAATGAAGGTGCAAGTCTAACGATTTGCTAGCAAGCGTCGTCCATTATCGTACATGAAGCCGTCCTGAGATGTATTAGGCGCGGGACGTCATTTAGCCCCGTAATCGCGGTCCATTTGGACCGTTGCATGTGGGGATGATGTTGTGGTTGATTTAGCCAGCAAAGAGCGTTAGCCATATCAATTTAGGGCTTAGACGTGTAATGAAGTAGACATTTCTAGCTGCTTTTGGCGTTATTTGGCCTGAACTTTGATGCGGGAATCTGTTGTAGAGTGAACATCCTACTTTCCCGCTTTTGGAAATTGAAGTACAACCGGGAATCACAATACAGGTCTGGAAGAGGTACAGGACTATTCCCCTTGAGTGCTTAGCAATCCTCCCAAGGGCATCCATAACTCAATGGTGTACAGCTGTGGCGTTTACCATTTGTTTTATAACATAACCTTGACACATTGGAGGAAAAGAAGTCCTTTTATTGAGCTACATCACACTGCCGTAGCGCACACGTCAGCAGTGTACACCCATGGCAAATAATAGACGACGCATTAATCTATCCGAGCGCGCGCTTTGCTTCACTTACGTCTCCACTGACTTTGTTTTGTGTAGTTTGACATTAATCAAACTTAGCACAGAAAGCCAATGACAAACAGAAAAGCTCATCTCGAAGTTAAGAAACTCAAATCAAAGTTCTTGCTCATCCTGGGTCAGCTTAATAATCAGGCTTTGAACAAGGCTACACAGGTGCCTTGCTTTGGGCTTTGAGAAAATTTTATACACAAATGTTTTCTTCATAACACTCACGGTTGGTTGATATTTTTCATGTAGAATACTAGTGAGTTAAACTATTAAAATATGTATTAATTACGTTAGCAATGTTCACCTCTTTTCTATTGGGAAGCTTATTAAATTTCAATAAACTGTTTATGCATAGCACCTCCGCGAAACGACCGACATTCGTCCAAATGTGTTTCGCCGCAAATAATAATTCCCTCATGCGTAATTGTAACCACGCTCTTGAGTGAAAAATGACAGATCGCTTCCTTGAAATGTCAGAGATTGAATTAAATATAAACACTGTCCAATAATTGTAAGTTGTATGGTGACACCTATTCTTGTCTTCATAGCCCTTTACGCTTCAATCTCTGAGCCGTCGGGGCCTTGGCCTTGGAGTCTCGAGACAAAGGATTTTTGAGTGGTAGAAGTCCGGTCTTGATGCATGCAGTCGTAATGTTTCTATAGAATCTATGAGATTGTCAATGGCGGCCGCAGAGGCAGGATTCGAGGAATCTTTGTCTCAGGCCTTAATTGGTATCAATTTGGAGAACGTACGTTGCCTCAAAGTACATATAGATCGGAAAAAGGCGATTGTTGTTTAAAGAAAGACACTCTAATATTTTTACCGACCACCAGGCTTTTCGAAATCATTGATTTTTTTTTCTCGTTCAAAAACATAAAATTGAAAGACGTAATTGAGAGGCGTGTTCTCAAAATTTTGATGTCTGCCCATGCCCGAGCAAAACTGTCCTAAGACGTGATGCTAGTGAAAAGAATGGCATGCTGTCATGTTGCAAATGCCTTCTTTAGTAGATTGGAGCTAATCTGGTCCATAATGACCTTTATCACATGGCGGCCATTTGGAGTCCCAGAAGAACAAAAAGTTTTGTTTTGCCCGTGCAGCCTCGCACTGGATGAGTATTCAGACGGGCAAAATGTTTGGTTTCAGCATTGCCTGATAAAGGTCTATTGAACCCGAAAATTCCCAAAATTTTAAAAAAAAATGTGTTTTTGGCGAAAAGCCCTGGGAGTCGATGAGTGAGGTCAAGCAAACAGTCAGCTGTGTAATGGTCCGGAATACTAAGTCATTAAGCGAGATTGAAATTAAAAATATCAAGCTATCGAAACATCCAATAAGTTACGGCCATCCGGAGGCATTTGTTGAAAAATTAAGTTTTCGAGTTCAAGTTTTATTTATTTACAGTAAACAGTTTAAGTTGTTACTAGGCTGGCTTGGAAAGAGCAGGAAGCTAATCGTTGCAAGCCAGACTACAAAGAATTATTTAGACAGAAATAAATGATTATTACATACAACAACAACATGTAAACATTACTCTTTGTGCTTTAAAATATTTAGAAGGTAGAAGAATTTAGGAAAGGAGAAACAAAAGCAATCTAGATAAAAGAACAATATGTAAAGAGGAAAATTACAGACTATATTAACTTCAGTTGGAAATTTAATTTTCCATCTTGTTAATTAAGGTATCTATATCGGCATAAGAGTTTTCAGTCTCTAGAATTTCAATTAGTTTTGTTCTAATACTTTTCTTAAAACAATTTCTGGATACGTTTTGAGTCTAGTTGGTATCCCATTCCAGATTTTAACACCAAAACGTGAAAATGCCTTACTTTGAACGTTAAGTGCGGATTGTTTGGTAAAAAAATGCTCAGATGTCGATGAGCGTGTGTTGTAAGAATGAACACTAGTAATTTTAGAAAACAAATTCGAAATTTTAATCGGTGCAAAATTAGTGTTGATGTCATACATCAAATTAACAATTTTCTCATAATATAGGGATTTGAGGGGTAGAAGTTTTCTTTCAAGAAAACAGGTATTGCATGCTCCTTGCTTGAGCAAAATGAATAAGACGGAGTGCACGTTTTTGAAGGACAAGACCTTTATTTAGCAAGGTTTCAGATGCATTTCCCCAAGAAGTTAATCCATACGTAATATAAGGTACAATGAGGACTTGTAAATATTAAGTAGAGTTTGATTAGGAACAATATGTCTTAACTTCGCAATCAAACCGACAGTTTGCTTATTTTGTTGTAAGGGTATGGATATGGTCTTTCCAACTTAGATTTCATCAATCAATAACCCAAGAAATTTAATACAGTTCTTATGTTCAAGAATAACATTCTTATTCTGTTCATTATCAAAAATATTAATCTGGGGCAGGTAATTAAGCTTTTTTTGGTGTGGGCGAAAAATAACAAAGCTTGTTTTAGTGTAAGTTTATTTGAGGTTAACCAATTAAATAGGTTATTCAATTCAGCATTTACAATTAGTTCCAATGTCTTGAGATTTTCGTGAGAAGTTTTCGTGAGAAGTTTTCTGGAGCAATGTTGAATATCGTTGACGTATAACAAAAAGAGGAGCGGCCTTAAAACGGACCTTTGGGGTACACCACAATTAACTACTTCTTTATCCGAAATGTAAGAGTTAATCTCAGTTGTTTGAGTACGATTTGTTAAATAAGAGGAAAACCACTGATTAACGATTCCTCGAAAACCGTAATAATTAAGTTTATCAAGTAAAATTTTATTGTTGATAGTATGAAAAGCTTTCTTAAGGTCGATGAACACCCCACAGGAAAAAAGTCTTCTGTCCATATTGGAACGGATGGTTTCTACCATGTCAAGTATAGCATGCTCAGTTGAGTGTGCTTGACGAAAACCGTACTGGGATGAAGATAATAGCTGATGTTTTTCTATGAAAACCTTCATTCTGTTATACATAATTTTCTCAAAAATTCTGATTGAAGCTTGACAATAATGAAATTAGTCTTTAATTACAGTCATCAGTTTCGTCATCAGCTTTGTAGATTGGATTATTTTGGACATTTTCAATTTAGAAGGGTATGCCCCTAGACTGACAGGCAGGGAGGTTACTTGGATTGCGAAGAAATGCTATGAGAGCTGTCGTAATTGATAAAGCGCATCTTATTGTAGAATGGTAAGTCTGATTTATAATAGCTGTTTTGATTTATTCCCATTTACTATAAAATATAATATAAGGCTTTCAAATTGAACGGGTTTCGTTGCGCAAATATGCCTTGCACTAAAGAACGTGGCGAAGAAAATGTTGTACTATTTTTTGGAAATAGTCATGTTAACTTGTGTTGTGCAGTGCAGTGCAGTGCAGTGTAGTGTAGTGTAGTGTAGTGCAGTGTACTGTAGTGTAGTGCAGTGTAGTGTAGTGCAGTGTAGTGTAGTGTAGTGTAGTGCAGTGCAGTGTAGTGCAGTGCAGTGTAGTGCAGTGCAGTGTAGTGCAGTGCAGTGTAGTGTAGTGCAGTGCAGTGCAGTGCAGTGCAGTGTAGTGCAGTGCAGTGTAGTGCAGTGCAGTGTAGTGCAGTGCAGTGTAGTGCAGTGCAGTGTAGTGCAGTGCTGTGCAGTGTAGTGTAGTGCAGTGCAGTGCAGTGCAGTGTAGTGCAGTGCAGTGTAGTGCAGTGCAGTGCAGTGCAGTGTAGTGCAGTGCAGTGTAGTGCAGTGCAGTGTAGTGCAGTGCAGTGTAGTGCAGTGCAGTGCAGTGTAGTGCAGTGCAGTGTGGTGTAGTGCAGTGCAGTGTAGTGTAGTGCAGTGCAGTGTAGTGCAGTGCAGTGTAGTGTAGTGCAGTGCAGTGTAGTGCAGTGCAGTGCAGTGTAGTGCAGTGTAGTGTAGTGTAGTGCAGTGTAGTGCAGTGCAGTGTAGTGCAGTGCAGTGCAGTGTAGTGCAGTGCAGTGTAGTGTAGTGTAGTGTAGTGCAGTGTAGTGTAGTGTAGAGCAGTGCAGTGTAGTGCAGTGCAGTGTAGTGCAGTGCAGTGTAGTGCAGTGTAGTGTAGTGCAGTGAAGTGTAGTATAGTGCAGTGCAGTGCAGTGTAGTGTAGTGCAGTGTAGTGCAGTGCAGTGTAGTGCAGTGCAGTGCAGTGTAGTGCAGTGCAGTGTAGTGTAGTGCAGTGTAGTGTAGTGCAGTGCAGTGCAGTGCAGTGTAGTGCAGTGCAGTGTAGTGTAGTACAGTGTAGTGCAGTGCAGTGTAGTGTAGTGCAGTGTAGTGCAGTGCGGTGCAGTGCAGTGTAGTGCAGTGCAGTGCAGTGTAGTGTAGTGTAGTGCAGTGCAGTGTAGTGCAGTGCAGTGTAGTGTAGTGTAGTGTAGTGCAGTGTAGTGCAGTGCAGTGCAGTGTAGTGCAGTGCAGTGTAGTGCAGTGCAGTGCAGTGCAGTGTAGTGTAGTGTAGTGCAGTGCAGTGTAGTGCAGTGTAGTGCAGTGCAGTGTAGTGTAGTGTAGTGCAGTGTAGTGCAGTGCAGTGTAGTGCAGTGTAGTGCAGTGCAGTGTAGTGCAGTGCAGTGTAGTGCAGTGCAGTGTAGTGTAGTGCAGTGCAGTGCAGTGTAGTGTAGTGTAGTGCAGTGTAGTGTAGTGTAGTGCAGTGCAGTGTAGTGTAGTGCAGTGCAGTGTAGTGTAGTGTAGTGCAGTGCAGTGCAGTGTAGTGTAGTGTAGTGCAGTGTAGTGCAGTGCAGTGTAGTGTAGTGCAGTGCAGTGTAGTGTAGTGTAGTGCAGTGTAGTGCAGTGCAGTGTAGTGTAGTGCAGTGCAGTGCAGTGCAGTGTAGTGCAGTGTAGTGTAGTGTAGTGCAGTGTAGTGCAGTGCCGTGTAGTGCAGTGCAGTGTAGTGCAGTGCAGTGTAGTGCAGTGCAGTGCAGTGTAGTGCAGTGCAGTGTAGTGCAGTGCAGTGCAGTGCAGTGTAGTGCAGTGCAGTGTAGTGCAGTGCAGTGTAGTGCAGTGCAGTGTAGTGCAGTGCAGTGCAGTGTAGTGCAGTGCAGTGTGGTGTAGTGCAGTGCAGTGTAGTGCAGTGCAGTGCAGTGCAGTGTAGTGCAGTGCAGTGCAGTGCAGTGTAGTGCAGTGTAGTGTAGTGCAGTGCAGTGTAGTGCAGTGCAGTGCAGTGTAGTGCAGTGCAGTGTGGTGTAGTGCAGTGCAGTGTAGTGCAGTGCAGTGCAGTGTAGTGCGGTGCAGTGTAGTGCAGTGTAGTGTAGTGCAGTGTAGTGCAGTGCAGTGCAGTGTAGTGCAGTGCAGTGCAGTGCAGTGTAGTGCAGTGCAGTGTAGTGCAGTGCAGTGCAGTGTAGTGCAGTGCAGTGTAGTGCAGTGCAGTGTAGTGTAGTGCAGTGCAGTGTAGTGCAGTGCAGTGTAGTGTAGTGCAGTGCAGTGTAGTGCAGTGTAGTGTAGTGCAGTGTAGTGTAGTGCAGTGCAGTGCAGTGTAGTGCAGTGCAGTGCAGTGCAGTGCAGTGTAGTGTAGTGCAGTGCAGTGTAGTGTAGTGCAGTGCAGTGTAGTGCAGTGCAGTGTAGTGCAGTGCAGTGTAGTGTAGTGCAGTGCAGTGCAGTGTAGTGCAGTGCAGTGCAGTGCAGTGTAGTGCAGTGCAGTGTAGTGCAGTGCAGTGCAGTGTAGTGCAGTGCAGTGTAGTGCAGTGCAGTGTAGTGCAGTGCAGTGTAGTGTAGTGCAGTGCAGTGTAGTGCAGTGCAGTGTAGTGTAGTGCAGTGCAGTGTAGTGCAGTGCAGTGTAGTGTAGTGCAGTGCAGTGTAGTGCAGTGCAGTGTAGTGTAGTGTAGTGCAGTGCAGTGCAGTGCAGTGTAGTGCAGTGCAGTGCAGTGTAGTGCAGTGCAGTGTAGTGCAGTGCAGTGCAGTGTAGTGTAGTGCAGTGCAGTGTAGTGCAGTGCAGTGCAGTGTAGTGCAGTGCAGTGTAGTGTAGTGTAGTGCAGTGCAGTGTAGTGCAGTGTAGTGTAGTGCAGTGCAGTGTAGTGTAGTGCAGTGCAGTGTCTTTATAAACTACGCTTTCAAGGGTCACGGACGCTTTATCAACCAATCGAAGTGGAACATTCAAACCTGACTGACTTCTCATGGAAATTAAGCATTTATACTTATGAGTGCTTTAAGATGGAGAAAAAATTGTACTATAATTAAAAAGCTATCCATGACACGGAGAATTTAATAATGACCAATACAATCCCCTCTTTAATGAAAATTCACTGATTACATAGTTGTGACATATCTTTCTACCTAAAGGAATTTCTAACGCCGTACAATGCATCTAGCACATGCGATCAGCAAATAAGAAATTTCTCATCCAGAGTAAACTCTATCTTAAATCATATGGATATAGAACATTTTCTCATATTACACCCATTTTGTGGAATGCACTACTAAAGAATTAAGGTCATGCAGCTTGTTCACTTCATTCAAGAAAAGCCAATGTGTGTCTTTTTAAACTAATTGATAATATTGCCATTACACCAGGGCTTTTCTTCGTACTGCCTTGTTCCACACGAGCGAGGGATACCATTACAGTTGCTTTCCCTTACATCGTAGCGGATTTGTTCATTGTAGTCACGGTAACGGCTCTGACGTCCGCATGTCCCAGGTGCTATGTCGCCTTCCCAATTGGACCATTCACGGAGGTGGCATGCGTACGCATTCTTGCAGGAGCCTGCAGTGAAAGACCATGTCATTAAGATACCTCTCAGAGCATTGTATTGTAAAGATGACTTGATTTGAAGGGAACCTTAACTGTAAAACAAAACGTCCTCGTCCCACAAGCTTGTGTACGTGTTAAATATTGTTTCCGCGATTTGAAGACGATAATTCTTTGCCTGTTTTGAATGCTGTCTGTTTAGCATCGCCATGTTCACTTTTGCAAAACTTGATAGAAGATTACCATGTCATTGCGCTTTTGGACGTTTTTAAAAATCCAGTGTTGTGTGAATCGAGAGAAATGAAATTATTTCAAATCGCTTATAATTCATATCCCAGATGAATATGTTGAGTCCCAAAGAGGAATCTTTGACTCCATTTTGACCGCGTCATGGCGTAAAATGACCATAGAATGTAGTTAATTGCCCACATAGCAATGCAAAATTGAATGTGTCTTTTTTTAGTTTGGCCGATGTAATGTAATTAATTCTCTGAAAGCCTACAGGCTCATAGTTTCTGTTGGAACGGTAGGAGTTACTAGAAGTTGATTTGACGTAAACACCGTTCGTCAGCTAGGGAGACCTAAAGGTGAGTGTTTTAGACCCCGTACTGATTGGTCAGGGTTTTGGCCAAACCGTGGTAGAACGTCGTGCCTTCATTGATGCGACAAAGCATGAATGTTTTTAGAAACTAAATTAAACCAACTGAAACACATTTATGTAGCTATTAAGTATTTCTATTAATAAATGAAGAAAAAAATTTCACTACTTTCATAAAATGAGGTAAACATGACACGGAGCAGTTATCGACCCATAAAACCTACTGTTTTATGAAAATTTAATAATTTCTAGACGAAACACCGCAAAGCGTTTTGTTGGCAAAAGTTATTTCATTTGCATCAACCCAAACACAGCCGTCCACTTGAAGACTCTTCGGTTTGTTTTCAAAACAATTTATTACGTAAATGACTCAATTAGCGTAAATGGCAGTGTTATACAAACTTAAATGCACGGTGTTTCTTGAGCGTTTGAAAATTCACCGGTTTGATTTGCAGTAGATCAGGCGTTATATGAATGCTGAAAGTTTTATCGAGACAGTTATATCAAATACCTATTTCTGTCCGTGTTAATGTCACAAGTTACTTTCACTATGGACGTTGTGTTTACTTTCGTATGAACAGAGGCAAGAAGAATTTGCAATCGAAAGCTGTATCGGTTTCGCCGAAATCTGAAGCGGCAGATATTACAGCAAAAGTCAGTTTAAATACCAGTGGCTGCTAAGTCATAGATTTTACAACAAGACTTCAGCTGTTGTAGAATAACTCACTTAGTTACGACCTTTAGAAATGGGACGTTTTATTGACTTCATTTTCTCCACATGACGTTCCGAGCAATTCAAAGGCATAATATTATGAATAACAACACGGAACTTCCACGAAATTAATGGATAACTGTGTGTAATCAATGAAATCATTTTGAGAAAATGAATATGATTTTGTAACAATTTTTCGTTTTCGTATTACCTCGATGATTTTGTAAAGGGATATCTATAGCTGATTGGAGAACTCGTTACAATCAACTGTAAAATGGCAACCTTTTTTTATAAAATCATAAGTAAGTTACAACGGACTTCAATAAACAATAATTATCGATCTGATACACCTTCTTGATAAAGACAATTTTCTACTTAAACATTTGTTAAAAGATTGTTTTGAACCATTTAAGGTGGGTAGAAACTGTTCCGTTTCGAATAATGAAGTATTGCTTTGCTGGATTTCCCGGTTATAGCCTAATACGAGATTGTAGATGTGCGCTAATGTCTCTTTTCGCAGCGAAGTCCCGTTCCCTTTAACAGGCAGGTCACTTTCTCAACTACTGCCATCGACCAATGTCACTGCTGATACACTGAAATTTTGGTTTAGACGATCCTCGCCTCTAAAGATTTGATTCACATGTGACTGACGTCTAGTCTAGTTATAGAATTGTAAATGGCAAAATAACAGATTTTGTTCGCTGCGATCGATCAGGTCAAGGTTCATTCCTCTCAAGGTGGTCGTAAGCTTTAACAAGTTTAGTTTCGAAATTGTTCGAAGAACTTGTAATCACAAAAATACTTCTCTGTATCTCCAGGAGAAATGTTTGAGCTACCCAAATAAAAAATTAAATGCCATCAAGTTGACTGAACGCAAAAGTTCGTCTGAAAAATGTCTATATTCTCTGAAGAGTTTTCAGAGTTATGATTAAAAAAATTGTCTGCTATCATACTTACACATTATTCTGTGCTGAGTTGAATGACTGCACGGTGAAGTTGCTGGACACGAACCCGAGCCATGGTGACTCGAATATACGTGGTGTGCATAGCGGCGTTGATTCACGCACAGTCCTGTAGAAATGCTGGGATTCCAATCGTCTCTCCATTCTTGACGGCAAGTTTGCCATGAACAGGGAGGCGGAGAACTATCACCGCCACAAGATAACACGCCGCAAAGGGCGTTGACGAGAACGAGGACGGATAAGAGTCGTTGAAGCGTCATTCGTTGAGAAAGGAGCGTTGTTAACTCGGTCTGATGGATTTTGCGAATGAATGCCACGAATGTTATTTTCGTTTTGGCCTGAGTTACACTTGGAGATATGGAAATGTTAATGAATTTACACAGCTGTTGTACGAGAAGATCCTTTGTTTAATACCCTAGCGATGGCTTTAGGAAAGGATTTTATAATGAAGTTTCTATATAACGCGCGCTCTGATTGGCTGAAATAGCGTGCTTTATCAGAGATTAGGGAACGGGTTGATGACATCAAGCTGGCTTTCAAATTTTTGCTTCGGAATTTCGATAAAGTGACCCAAATTAACATCCCCTGTTCGACTCAGACAAATTCAATATAAACAAGCTATTTGTCAGCAGTAAATATGGCCCATGGAGACCATCGTTGACAACAGTAGTGTAAAAACTGTATGAAAATAACAAGTTTTG
>JAHPZR010043615.1:0-18654 GCA_019787425.1 Platygyra sinensis | reverse complement strand
TTGTGTCTGTGGTTACTGGCGCATATGGTTTATTTTTGTGCTTTTCGGGGCTCGCTCCTTTCGGAAAGCTCGTCTTCAGGGAAGAACTAACGGAGAAACGCGTTTCTACTGAAAAATTCTAAAGAAAATTCAGGAACGCCGCGCCCCCCCCCCCCCCCCCCCCCCCCCCCCCCCCGCTCCTGCGTTCCTTCCATTCTGAAATTTTCTTTAGATCGCTTTCTGTTTTTTGCGTTCCAGAATGTTAGGGGAACACCAAAGGAACGCTAAAGTGAACGCTCACAAGAATGCATCCCGTGGTTGATTTTTTCTGCTTAGGTTACTTGTCTGTCCGGTAACTGTATGTAGCCTGCTGCTACCTTAAGTCTGATGTTTATCTTCCTGAAACATGGCTGGTAACTCTTACCTTGTTTGCATTCTGAATTAGAAGGCATATATCAGAAGTGCTGAAATTGTGTTCACAGACACAGTATGTATTTAATTTGTGATTCTGTTTGGTTTTGTTTAGATGAAGCAGCTGAGGAAGTGAACAAAATTCTTTTGCTAATGTTGGGTTGTGCAGTTCAGGTTAGCATTGTTCAAAACAATTTTAATGTATTTACCAAATTTTTACCAATGGATAGTTAGACTTTGTATAATCTAAACTAAGCATTGTACATAATTATATACAAATTTACATAGAAAAGAAAAAAAACTACACTTTTATCCCGACAAGCCTGTTTCGTGATCGCTCACTCTTCAGGGGATTTTATATACAAATTTATGTATATAAACAATAGCCTCCATTTGGTGCAAAAAGATGCTCTGAATTTTTCCATGGACATTTTCTGTTCCGAGAAGCGAACACCTTTCAAAGAGTGCAGCTGAAGGAAAACTGTGAGCTTTGAGGAACAGTTTGTGTCCAAAGACATGTACCAGCAATGCCCCAGCATATTTTTGCAGCAAATGGAAGCTATGTGTATTGTGTTTGAATATGTTTTGCATTATACACAGTTTTGAAAATTGGGGAATATCACTTTTAAAGATATTTCCCAGTTTGAGCTTCGTGAACATATTCATGCAGTCATGTGATGAGTCTAGACCAATATTATTTTGTGCAAGTGAGAATATTTGATAGGTTATATATGTTGCAGTTAATTTTTGGTTTCAGTTTATTTTTTAATTTAACCAGTTTAGTTTTTTTAACTAGGTGATTTTATTTTTTAAGTAGTTAGTTTTTTTCTAACCAGGTGATTTTATTTTTAAACTAGTTGAGTTTTTTGCTGACTACAATCTTGGACAGAATAAAATGAGAAATAAAACCACCCCTCCCCCCGAATCAATGATGAACTCGCGGTCTAACCAAAGCGCGCCATTTTTTCCATCATTGAAATGGGGGGAGGGGTGGTCTTAATTTCTCATTTATTTTGTCCAAGATTGTACGTAAGGGTTCAACGTGACAAGACAATGGTGTCTGTAATTAAGAGCGGATTATTCAACACTTTTGGCGTGATATAAGGCAGTGGTCTCTGACGCAGTGACGCGCGTCACAGCTTAAGAGAGGAATCTAAAATAAGGCATTACAAGTTGCGTATTTTTGGCAATACGGGCTAAATAAAAGGGCCGGTTTTTCTAACGTCAACTTTCCAAAACACGCCAGCGAATAATAAGGAATCATATCAGCGCTCGAGAACCCATAATCAACATGGCATCGAGAAGAAGAATACCGGAGGAGACAAAAGCTTCAATCCAAGCTCTAAAGGCTACCACAAATCTCACATTAACTGAGATCGCTGAATGTTGTAAGGTTTCGACTGCAAGTGTCCAACGCATAATAACCGCAAAAGACAAAGCGCCTGGGAAAAATAGACATTTGTGCGGTAGAAAGAGAAAGCTTACTCCTGATCATGAGGCATTGGTTCTTGGAAGCATTGCAGAATTAAGAGAGCGAGAGGGCTCATTTACTTCGCGGCGTCTGATGGACAGGACAGGAATTCGCCATGTGAGTGATCGAACTGTCCGACGCCTGTTGAACAGAAAGGGCTACTTCTTCCTGCAGGCTCGTAAAAAGGGACTGATGAGTGAAACGGACAAGGCGAAAAGAGTAGAATTTGCTCGAAAGATGCAAGAAAATTATCCACCGACTGTTTGGACCGACAATCTAGCGTTTTACTTAGATGGAGTCTCCTTCGTTTACAAGACGAACCCCATGGACCAAGCGCGAGCTCCCAAAGGGAGAGTGTGGAGAAAAAAATCTGAAGGTCTCAAACAAGGGTGCTTGGCTAAGGGGAGTAAAGCTGGAACAGGAGGAAAAGTTGCCAAGATGATGGTAGCAATAACTCACGGTAAAGGCGTACTGACTTGTGAGAGATACGAAAAAATGGATGCGCAATATTTTACATCTTTTATTGACCAACATTTTGACACCATGTTTGAACGATCTGGTAAAGGATTGAATCGACTATGGTTGCAAGACGGGGATCCCTCACAAAACAGCAAATCAGCCTGTGATGCTATGGCTCGTTGTCACGCCGAACTTTTAAAAATACCGCCACGAAGTCCAGACTTAAATCCGATTGAGAACGTTTTCCACATTGTATCTAGGAAGTTGCAAAAAGATGCAATTGATCAGAGCATTACACGTGAGTCATATCAAGAGTTCTGCGATAGAGTGCGGAGAACAATCTATGATATTTCTCATCAGCTGATAGACAAGACTATAGAATCTATGAATACTCGCATAGCCGACATAATACGAAATAATGGTGAAAGACTTAAGTATTAGACATTTCTTTGTCGTCCGTTGAACATGTTCAAAATGATACTTATACACGTTTTAGTGACGGTTCACAATATATTTCAAACGATTTATAATTTGTTTCTGATGATTAAAAACGGTTTTTTACGATTCTGGCCATCGTTTAAATAAAGAGTTATCTCTGGATATTATTTTAATTTTTGCCGCAAAACCGTGCTAAACCGTAGAAAATCGACGGTATCAGTCTGTAAACCGTCCCAATTTATTTGTTAATAGATGGAAATCGCAAAACATTCTCTTGTACCAAAGAAAACAATTGCACAGCAATAAAAAATATGCAATTAGCAAATCTCTGTAGTCTTCGCCTGACAAAGCTAACAGCTTTAAATTAACACCAACAAAGACATGAAGCTGAATGGCGCAGTGATGTAGCGCGAAGTTCGCGAGGGTAATATGATGAGAGGACCCTCAGTTCAAGACCGCGGTTTGGTCTGCTAATTTTTTTCTTTTTTTTTTCCTCCGTTAATCCTGGTCGGTTAACCTGTTTAGATTTCTTGCATTGGTCCTTTGGCCTATCACATAATAAAATATGAGTTGTTAATTTTCAGGGAATTTTTGTTGTTCTTTTTCTTTATAAACACAGGGTAATTAATGATGCAGCTGAAATACAGTGTTTAATCAGGGGTCTTATGAAGTTTTGCTGAATTAACGGATACACATAGTGTATTTACATGGAATAAGTAACACTGAGTTCCATAATAATATTTTGCGAAAAGAAGTTGTCGACCTCAAGAGAGTATGTATTGGTTATTGTAATTTTCCGCGAGCTGAGAACAATAGAATATTTATCTGACTTCGTTAAAGAAATAAATTATGTTACCAATAACTGCTCATGAACACGCATTTATACATATTTAATTTGGCATCAATACAGTTCATGACCTACAGTTAAAACATCCCGTACTATGAATTCATTATCATCAATCACGCACGTGAGGGTTCACTTGTTATTCAGTTGGATTTTTTTCCGCAGTTCTTGAACGTGCGACGGCAGCTATTTTCTTCTGGATAACGATCTATATAGTATACATAACCTCTGGTAACGCCAGTGTGGACCTCGGACAATCTTGGACAGAATAAAATGAGAAATAAAACCACCCCTCCCCCCGAATCAATGATGAACTCGCGGTCTAACCAAAGCGCGCCATTTTTTCCATCATTGAAATGGGGGGAGGGGTGGTCTTAATTTCTCATTTATTTTGTCCAAGGTTGCTAGGTGACTTTATTTTGAACTGGTTGATATTTTTCAAAACTGGGTTGAAATTTTCAAACCAGGTTAATTTGTGTTGAAGGGGAAGGGTGAGTCTCGGACCAATAACTTATTAGATCAACAAATATGAGCAAATTTGCAACGATTGCTTGTGTGGCATAGTGGAGATGAGATGGACTTCAAAGTCAGAGGTTTGGAGTTCAAATCCAGGTGAGTACAAAAAAAAAAAAACTGGGGGGGGCTAGGTCTAAGTATAGGGTTAGGGGGTCAATAGGGTTAAGGATAGGGATAGGGTTAGGGGGGTCAATAGGGTTAGGAATTGGGATAGGGTTAGGGCTGGTGGTAAGCAGGTTACTCTTTTGAGAAACACCCCCCCCCCCCCCCCCCAAAAAAAAAAAAAAAAAAAAAGTGGTGGAAAAATCACTTAGAAGAAAACTATTTGCCCCCGCAGGGTTTTTGGCCCAGAGGGCCAAAAACCCGAGGAGGCACCTTAGGACTCCCCGCGTAATAGAGAGAGAAGAAGAGAGAATGTAGGTATTTCTGGTATATAGCCGCAAAAAATCTCGATTTGATCGCTTGCACGCCCGCAAGGTATCGACGTTTTTCCCGCAAACGCTCATGGGAGGCCAGCAAAGGAAACGGGCGCGAGGACTTGCGGGATCGGCGTCTTTGCCACGAGTTTTGTCCTTGGTTTAGATCTCGAGTTCAAGCGTCCCTGAAAAGCGTTTGTATTTGCCGGCCTCCATTACTATTTCAGCGTGATCAAATAAGTTCCCTTCTAAATGGCCGAGATTATGATCTAAAACAAATTGAAAACGCTTTCAGAGATCCTGAAGATGGATTTTGGCGGGAAAAACAGCTCAGAGAGTCCTGAAGTATACTAGATCGAAATTCGAGGCCAGTGTGGTTCATTTGCGACTAAATAGCTAAATCAGTATAGTACCTTCCGATCGTCAGAATTACCCAAGGATAACAATAAGGTGACAGGCCTGCGCGACTCCCATTCACGTGTAGTAGCCGCTGAGGAAGTCTTGCCCCTTTTGTATGGTACGATCGGAGGATCTTTGAATATTTCGCTAAGCACTAATCCTGTGTTTTCAGGGAGACATTTCGTCAGAGTAAAGCTGTTAGAGGTCATATTTCTGTGTGGCTTCCGCTGTTATCCGCTTGTAATTTGCAGAGTTTGACAGCTCTGTTTTTTTGCCAGTTTTTTTCTCTTGATATTGCAAGATATGTTTTAGGTTCTCCCAAATGTTAGCTCTGAAGAAATAAAGTTTGAAATATTCCTTTGGCATCTCGTTTATTTGGATGGCTTATTTTCACTGAGTAATCTTACGGCAGGGATCCAAATGTAAATGTTTTGCGGCGTTTTCATTGAGGACAAATAGCTTGCCTCTAATTTGCATATATGGCGACTGTAACGCGATACTTTTGTTTACATTTCACTTCTGTTGTGCTTTCGAGATACGTTTGCTCGTACACTCTTTTCTTTTCTAAGGATGTTATTTTTCCGGCCCAGACTGAATATTCTTATTTTTCTGCCGATTTTAGGCTGAAAATATTCTTGTATTATTCTTACATTATAGCTTATGGCATTTTCGTTTTATTTAGAATTTATTAGGCTATCAAGTAAGAGTTCATATCAAGACAATTGGGTTTTTTTTTTAGCATCTGACTAGAACAATAACGTTCAATATTATTGTTTCAATGAGCAGAAATATAAGAAAGCGGGGGCAGCTATAGTGATAACTATTACTAGTGTAACTAGTTAGAAATAAAATCACCTAGTTAGAAAAACACAGTAACTAGTAAAATTATAAAATTAACTGAGACCAAAAATTAACTGCAACATATATAAAAAAGTTTTTGCGAGGTTTTGAAACTGTCGGTAATGTTGGAGTGTTTGTTTCAGTGTGACAATAAAGAGCATTTCATCGAAAGAATAAAGGGAATGGACCTTGAAGTTCAAAAATCACTGGTCGAGTACATTCAACAGGTAATCAGTTGATTTTTTGTCCTTCCACTGTAACCATCATTGTGCTGGTCTTGTTTTGTACATTTTATTTCAAACTCAATGTAACACATGGTCAAACCCTGTTTATATCAGGGTACTTTCCAAAGGGAGTGTAGATAAAACGACCTTAAAGGAGTTTCATGCACCACTGTTATTGTGCATCCTTTCTGCACACCAAAATTCACGAGCCTCAATTTTTGGGGGCTTTTTGGCAAACCTTGATCTTTACCTTGATTCATGGTACAAGTAAGTTTAAAAAGATTGGTCCATGAGAACATTTTTTGTGTGAATGTTTAGTGGGGAAGGGGAGAGGGAGATATCGATGGTAGTGTTCAGTTTTACATGTATGCCATAATCAAAATCACTGGCTGTGATTATGAGGAGTCCTGGTATTCTGCTTGTGGATTGAGGGATCAGAGGCCCATTTCTCGAAAGCCCAGAAACTTTCTGGGCCCATAAAGCCATAGCATAATCCAGGGGTTTGAACACTGTTCAATCTTCCTTTGATGTGTCTCTCTGTAAGCAGAATATATCCGCTGCTATCCATTCCAGATGAGTTTTGGTAAAATATCATACCCGAGTGTATGGGTTGGTGTGGTATGTGTAGAGATTGAGTATCTCTGTAGGCTTTAGTAGTTATTTTATTTGTGACTCTCCAACTTAAGACTTACTTTAAATATTATTTAATACAGGTGTATGTAATATTTTAATATTTTAATTGTAAAGCGCTTAGAACAGGACTGGATAAGTGCTATATAAGTATTATTATTATTATTATTATTATTACTATTGTTATTATTATTATTATTATTATTATTATTATTGTTATTGTTATTATTATTATTATTATTATTATTGTTATTGTTATAACTAGTCATGCACCTACTGAATCCTTTTTCTCTGATATTATAATCATGATGATGAAAAAGTCTTCAGTGAACCCTTCCAATTGAGGAATGTGAAGTCCATGCATCAACCAATGTTTTGCTATCTGACACTAGAGGGAACTGTTGTTTATTTTGTCTTTCACCAGATCACAGACAACCCAGACAATGTACTTGCTTTCCGAGCTCATGAGCTGGCAGAGTATCCTGCTGAGTGAGTAATGGTTTTAATGTGCAGTTTTGCGAGAACTCTGAATACTTGAAAACAAATTTATGTACTCTGCTAATGTGTGTGAACTTCATCTCTTGAATTGAAGTCGACAGTATCCAAATGTTCACTTGATAGTTGCCAAGTACACTTACATGTATAGTCACGAATCATGTTGCAAGCTAATGTGCCATTAAATACAATATTACTTTTATCATTACTGTCTTGTTTTTTCAGCCAGTTGTTGCTTTATGCAGAAAACATGTTTTATCATTTGACCCAGCTTGCTGAAGACAGAGACAACTGTGTCGGAGTAAGGTGCATGTGTCAAATTGTCATTCAAGATTTTGAAAACTTTCACTAATATGTGCACAAGCATAACAAAATGCAAGCAAAAGCACAAAGTTCAAAACATATTAATTTTTATACTAGTAGCTGTATCTCTCTGGGTGGAGTGGATGGGATTAACATACTTTTGAGCAATACTGTAAGTGCTACAATCCCCAAGAAAAGTCTCCATGTAGGTACACCTTCCCACTTTTGCAATGTCTGTCTTGGAATTGATCAGTTCGTTCCCTTCCCCCTAGTTCAATGTTGTTTATCGTGATGAAGTTGCCATTGCTCGTTTACAACATTGTTGTGGGTGTAAAGGGGAAGGGGGTTGCCTATTCTAGTGATGACATTAGGTATTGTACCCAAATTGCCTTGTCAGCATAGTTTCATGCCATCTGATACAGGTGTGCCAAGGACCTTTGTTATGAATTGTAGCTAATGTTTCCTCGTACATGAATTTTCTCCTACCTCTGAATGCCCATCTGTTGTAAGCGCAAGTGATCTCATTGAGTTTATTCAGAATAACATTATTTGTTATTTATAGCTCTATTAATGTTGTGTGTCAAATTTCTCTTACAATAGATGATGTCACATCTGTCATACGAAAGAGATGCATTACTTCGTGACAGTGAGGTGAGTTACAAAATGTGTAATGGTGTTCTTTTTTCATCCTTTTTGGTGTGAATTTAGTATTTACATGAATACTTACAACACTCTGTTTTTGTACTACCGTTAGGGATGTTCCACTGCTTTTCATTTACAGTCAAAGAAATTATGTTTCTGTTAATAAAATGCACAGATGTATGGAAGCAACTAAGAAAAACTCTATTTTTTTTCTTTTCAAGAACAAAAGTCGCCGTACATTTTCACCGCCACCAAGCCCAGCTGTCCACAATAAAGAACTGCCATCTGCACAGGCTAATAAGGAAAAAATTCGACTCCTAACTGAAGAAATGTAAGTTAAGGCGGCTTCCACGCAAAAAATTTGAAAAGGGAGATTTCACTCTGAAAACGCTACACCGGAGGAATTTGAAAACGGAACAATCACGGGTTGGTTTGGATTTGTGTTTGAAAAAATCTTGGCCAGGAAAATCACGTGATGCTATCGTTTTTGAAAGGCTCCGTTTTCAAACTGAAAATATTTACCGTGCACACGGATTAGTGTGTATGGTTGGCCTAACCGTAGAAATAAAGCTACGTTTTCCAATTTCTCTGGAGTCGTGTGGACGAGGCCTTGGACACAGCACAGAATCGAAACTGTATAGCTTGTATATGCAAGTGGATTATCGACGAAACGGTCACGTACTGCAGGACTGCAGAGCGGGGTAAAATGCAGACTGCACACTGAATAATTTTCAAGTATATGGTACTACCATTTCCCCTGCGATAGACTAGCATCTCATCTAAAGGGAATAGATTTACTCCTGGCCGCTTCATGCTACAGAAACCGGGATAAGCTCCGGCAGCTATGAGCCACATAGTTCCAAGGCTTCAGTACCACTTCCATTAAACTGATGTAGTTATAACCATCAACAGACGAACCTAGCCAGTATTCAGGCTAGCCAGATTGAAATTCTGCACTACAGTTAGCCTGAATAGCGCTCTGATTAGTCTGTTTGCAGTTAGCTCTCAGTAAAAGAAGTGGTAACAGGATAAGAAGTCTGCAGTCTACATTTTACCTCAGTCTTCAGCCCGCAGTCCACAGTCAGCGTTGTACACTAAACACTAATGTTCGCTTTTGCATGCAGATGTCTGTGTGATTGCAAAATTCTTGACTACAGTTATTCATATTTATTCTGTTACATGTGCACAGCGTAAACTGTAAATAAATATGACATATTTCTTCATTTCAGAGAGGAAAAGAATGTTGCCCTCACGGAGCTACGTGATGAATTGCTTGTCAGCAAAAAGACTCTAGAAACACTCCGGCAAGAGGTACACTAAATTGATGATTCCCAATGTAAACTATGCTTTTGTAATATTCTTTGTGGTCTTAAGTTGTCTTAATTAATTGTTACTGCTTTACCCTTACTTAGAACAAGAGTCTGTCTCAAGATGCTCGATGGGTTAAAGCTTACAGAGACGAGATTGATGCATTGAAGTCAAAGGTGAGGTTACTTGAGTTGACATTGTTGTATAATTCGCTTCAATGTAAGGTAACTTGATAAATTCTTACCACAAACGGACGGCTAAAGTCCAGCGTTAAGTAGGCGAAGATCATATGTTGCTTTGTGAGGAAATTACAGCAGTGTACGGCAGTGTATATCAACAATACCAAGTTCACTCATGTCATAACGACAAGGCTCCATCAAGCTTACTCGTACTCTGTTGTGATACATGTTATGGGTTAGTGACATCCCTTTTAAAAGGCGTGGCTAATTTGGTATACCTCGCGAGGTCGTAACAACGGAAAAAGGTGTGGTATTCGGAGATTTCCGGAAATTCAAACCGGACTTTTGGTGAATCGAAAGTGTTCCAGAATTTATAAATATTCTCTGCCATTATAATACAACTACCTCCGCGATATGGAGACACAGCACTGTGAATTCTGTTGATAGTAAACTCTGAAAGTTGACTGTTATTTTTTTTAGACGGATAAAGTAGATAGGCTGGAGGCTGACAACCACAGGTTTAAAGAAAAACTGCGGGATTTAGATTACTACAAAAAGAGAGCAGAGGTGAGTTTAGAAAGTCTCTTCTGTGCTAAATATTTTATTATGAGTCAGCGGAGGCGCGGTGGCCTCATGGTCAGTGCACTGGCCTCTGGATCGAGCGGTCCTGGGACCCGTTTCTCGAAAGACCCGGTAACTTAACGGCCCGAAATGATATTTTGAAATCAAAGCCTCAAGAAAAGTAGGGTGTTTTCTGACCTGTAATGAAGTCCATTTTGTTTCTTTAGCTGATAACTTTGCTGTGCCATTTTCAAAACTTTTGAAACTCCCATCTTTAATGGAAAATAAAACAGCTTAACGGGCCTGGTAATAGGCCGTTCCGAAATTCAACAGGGAACTGGGGCGAGTTTCAAATTTTAACCAATCGATAAACTGACACCACCACATGAAAGATCATGTTGAGATTGATCATTTGATCAAGTATGATACTTTAAGGATGAACAGAGACCAAGTTATGGACCTTAAAATATGGTTCAAAATCCATACAGACGTCTCTAATTTTGAGACAGCGTCCCCTAAAACCATATAAACTCTTAAAATTTTTCATCAGTTTTGTGACAACTGTAAAATCCCGTCATGCACCTACTATTTGAAAGAAGCTGAGATGAAAATCACTATGTTTGCCCATTTTAAAGAGTATCACGGAAATCACGAAAAATTTTAAGAGTTTATATGGTTTTGGGGGACGCTGTCTCAAAATTAGAGACGTTTGTATGGATTTTGAGCCATATTTCAAGGTCCATAACTTGGTCTCTGTTCACCCTAAAAGCATCATACTTGGTCAAATGATCAATCTCAACATAATCTTTTATGTGGTGGTGTCAGTTTATCGATTTGTTAAAATTTGAAACTCGCCCCAGTTCCCTGTTGAATTTCGGAACGGCGTATTACCGGATACTTCGAGAAACGGGCCTCTGGTTCGAGTCCTGGCCAGGGACGTCATTGCGTAGTGTTCTTGGACAAGACACTTTACTTTCACAGTACCTCTCTCCATCCAGATGTAGAAATGGCTACCGGTGAATAAAGTGCTGAGGGGTAATCCTGCGATAGACTAGCATCCCGTCCAGGGGGAAGTAGAAATATTCCTGGTCGCTTCTTGCTAAAGGAACCGGAGATATACGCCAGTATTATGGGCCGCTTGGATCATATGTAGACTTAACCTTACCTTTAAAAAGAAATGCAGTTGAATAGGTAGTAATGAAAGAATGGACAAAGTGAATTAAGGATGGTATGTCTGATATTTTTCTTGAAGTGGTTTAGACTGAAGGTCTGTTTGATGTTCACAGGAATTGAAAGAGCAAAATGAACTGTTGTATGAAACAAAGGTTGTATTGGAGGAACAACTTACAGGACTTAACTCAAAGGAAGAAAGAATTGGTGAGTAAACGTGACATATCAAACTGTGCATCGCAACATCACATTGACAAGAAACCCACGTCCTTGCGAGCCTTGAGCCCCCCTCCCCCCCCCCCCCCTACGTCCACTTGCACCACACCGAAGGGAATTTGGAAACGGAGCTTTTCGAAAACTCGGAGCAATTTGAAAACGCCGGCGTTGCGTTGTAGTGTGGACAGTAATTTTCAAAACAAAGCTTTGTGAGAAAGACATGGTTGCGACAAGTATGTGATCTCTCTGACTGAGTTTTCTTGAAACACAAATCCAAAATGGGCGGTGATTGTTGCGTTCAGATTCAAGTTTTTCCGTCGTAGTTTATGGGAAATATCTGATGCGTTTTCAGAGTTGGACCTCCGTTTTCAAATTCCCCGCGTAGTTTGGACGGAAAACATTTGATGCGTCTTTAGAGTCAATGAAACTCCCGTTTTTAAATTCCTCCAGCGTAGTGTGGATCGGGCATAAATCCTGATGGTTTTACTTGTACCTTGCAGAAATCTTGGAGGAAGAGAATAAGAAGTTGAAGTCCCATATTCATCATTTAGCAGAGGTGAGAAGTAAAATTAATGCTCCTTGAGCTATGTACTGTGCTCTTCAGTCACAGACATGTTTTATTTACTCAGAATTCAGGCTTGTATATGAAAATGACAACGGTCATGACTTTTCTTTTCGTCCTGTGTGCCAAGCCATACCAGCGCCGTAGCTAGTAACAGGCCAACCGAGGCACTTGCCTCGGTCATTTCTTTGGCTTTTGTTGTTTATAGTACCTAATACCTAGGAAGAGAACTCAACCATGGACTGATTGCCTCAGTCATAAGTTATTCATAGACATTGCCTCAGTCAAAAATTTTTTCTGGCTACGGCCCTGCATACCCAACACTCTTGAACAAATCTGAAATCTCCCTCAAACCCTTCTATTTACAACATTCAACTAAGTCCGTCTTCCCCAAGAAGGCTGTTGTAGAATGTTTCAACTGGATCATAGATAGCATTGGCTACTTCTATCTTCAATTGTTTGCAATATGCAGTTATTGTTCTATCGTTTATGGAGGTATTTAATTTGAAAAACTTTGATTTATACAGGAGCGACAGTTTGACCAATTAAAGCTCAAAGAAGTAATGGAGGAAAATGCGCAACTGATCGTTGATAAGCAGAACAGGTCAGCATACAAATTCTCTCTACTGCCTTCCACACATTTATTTTATTCCTTTTAAAGAATGTAGTTCTTAGTTAAGGCTTTTTTCCTGGAAATTTCCCTTTCCTAAGGAAATGCGTAGCTCGCTACTTGTACTTTCACGGTGATTTACGTGTTGTTGATGAATACTCAGATTGTGTTGTTCGTGGAAAAAGTTATTACAAAGTATTTCTATGTTTGCATTTGGTGTTTCTCTTGGCAGTATGGCTGAAGTTGCCTCTTTAACATCAGAACTTGATGTACTACGAGGAAAGAAGTCTCCAGGTACAGTTGTAAATTTACTCCTTCCTTATTTTGCTTCACAATCTAACGAGTTTGACAACATGGACGGAGGGAAGGATAGCGTATTCAAAGAACTTTTGGTGTAGCTCAAATAGAAAACGAAACAACAGCTTTTTAACAGTGGATATTGTTTTTGTGACGTTATTCCAGTTTGGCTTCTCTTTTTTTTCAGGAACCACAACATTTGCAAGTGAATTTAGCGAGTCCAGGTATTTACCTTGTTCATTGAATTGTTACATGACGTGCAATCTATCTTGAGTGGATCTTACTAGGCAGTCAGTATATTTTTTCTTTTTCAATCGACGAAAGAGAAGTCGAGAAGTCTTATCTTGAGATAATAAGGTCGTACAATCCCAATACATTTTTTATGTAAAAGTTGAGAGTAGTTAAGGATTTATTCCTACAGTGATTAGAAATTTAAGGGTCGGATGTTTCATTTCTTTTCTAGCTCAATTGAAGTGCTCCGAATGCAGAGGGAAAACCAACAGCTACGGAAAACGATTGACGAGCTCAAACACTCTGGTGATAGAATTATCGAACTGGAAGCTGAAAATGAACAGCTACAGAAGGCGAGCATGGAAGGAAAAAACAGTGTGTTTACTCTGAACGAGGTAAGAAACAATTGTAATATGGTTTCGATAGTACGAGAGCTGACCCGTCCCCAGTCTATCTCTTGTGAGAAAACATTCAGTAGAAAGAATAAAAAACCGACAGAATTGGTAAAAACAAAGATACACAACAGACAATTGAAATGGAAAAAGATAGGGAGTAACAGATTCAAAATTTTACGAGAACTGATGGTAATTTTGATTTGAATCGTTACCATCCTTAAACGAAGTCATAGTCGCTGATCTGTTTTTCACTTTTGTCTTCCTAATCATTCACTTCTTCTCCAAAATGCTTGTTCTGGTTTATCCAATTTATTTTTATTCCTCACAAACTTTTGATAGCCATATCATCTGACCGCGGCCGCCGCGTGATCTTTACAGTATTGCAAAATAAAAGCTACCGTAACACAAATTCCAGGCTGGAAACGAGGATAAAAGTTGAAGGATTACACATTATTCAAGCATTGTACTGATGGGTGGCGGGAAAGTCGGCAATGTCCGGGACGCAACAGAAACAACTGCCTACCCCACAGGTCACATGACTTATACCCAGGTCACCGCATTGTGCGAGAAAAGCATTTTTCACTTATTTCGTTTCACTCAGTCAGTGAAAAATTGTTCATCAGTTGGGATTTGGCAATTAATAGTCTGGAATTAAGAAAGACGACTTTCCATTTGATGATAGTTGGGGGTTTCGAAATCTCTTCATTGCGTACTGATCGATGTCTTTTTAAAATAGTGACTAGCAATATTGTTTATTTTTAACAGGAACTCGCCAAATTAAAGGCAAGAGGGCTGCAACAAGAAAACGATCTGAACGCTCTGCGTTCCGTCGTGAAACGACAACAAGAAGAGTTGAAAACGTCGGTAGACAATGTGTTGAACTTGTCCGGAGAGTTGAGAGAAAAAGACATAGAAATGTCGCAAGTTGAAGAACAGAGTTTGCTGTAAGCTGATTTATCACATCCAGTTTGTTTATTATTAGTACAAATCTCTTAGCGGTCTATCACGAATGCCGTTCTCTGATTAGTTGCGCTACTCACGGCTTATTCTGTTATAGATGTGAGTAGCGTAGCAGTGTGCCCTTGTTAACAACATGACGGCCGTTTCTTTGCGTTTTTGAAGTGTCTGTTACGACTAGTAGATCTATACTAAAGCAATAAGATTATTCGCTCTCGATTTTATGCGTGGCAGAAACCTGTAGCTCCTGATAGTTTTGCAGTCTCTCGAATCAACGGGTGCATTAAGCCTTTTTTTTCAAGCAAGTTGCCAACGGTTGTTCCACAACCTCTCTGGAGATGATGATGGCTCACACATTGATGTCTGAGGCACGGTTTATGTTCCTTGTGGTTTCATCAAATCTGCGACAAAGCTTCATTAATTTTATAGTTTTTATTTGTACTTTCTTGTTGGCCGGCCTATTTTACTTAGGTTACGACCACTGCAACCTCTCTTGTGCAGGGTGCGTGGGGTTGAACTGCATCTATGAAATACGGCTGTATCCGCAGGCCATATGTTTTTTTTTACATGTGCTAACGTCAAATAATGTCCCCATTTCCCACTGAGGGAGAACGAATCCCACTGTAAGTCAAGTAAAAGTGGTTTTCGAGAAAGGGTATCCGACCTTTCTGACAAATGAGTAACATATGAAGCTTGTATCCCCTCTTATGCCTTCAGGGTTATAGTAACGGTCTTTAATGTTCTTTTTAGTAATTACCAGCTGTCAGAAGAAAAGGTGCGGGATGTTATGAGTATGACTGAAGAGCTGAAAGAAAAGGAGGCCAAAATTACACAGTTGAACCAAGAGGTCGAGGAGAAACAAGAAAGAATAACAGAACTGAGTCGGCTAGCGGAGGACAGAGAAACTAATATCATGGAGCTGTATCAAAGAGTCAAAGAAAACGAGCAAGAAATAACGAATCTTGCTAAACAGTCTGAGAATAAAGAGGAAAAGATTTCAGAACTGACCAAGTTAATACAGTCAAAAGAGGAGAAACTCGCGGACTTGAACTTGGAGGTACGAGACAGAAAGAAGGAAATTTCTGCGCTACAGGATTTGGTTAAGGAAAAGGAAGATCTTTTGGCGAAGATTACTCAGAAGATCAAAGACAAAGAAGAGAGTATTGCGGAGCTGAAAGAGAGCATCGAGGCTAAAGACAGACGGCTACAGAGCCTGGAGAAGAGGTAAATAGTTAACGTGTTGACCAATGAGACCTTGTTTCACTCCGTTGATCTGAAGTCAAGTATACAGTTTTCTGGTTGACAGTTTTTTTACATCTGGTTACAGTACTTTTCTGTACTTTAAGATTGAAATAGAAAACATTTTCCAAGTCTTTATCGAGTTTGGAAGTCAATTAATGTTTAGTAGAATGAGAAATGCTGTGGGAACACAAGCCAAACTTTCTTGAGCAGCGCGGGAAAACGGACATGCAACAAATGGCAGTTGTCTTGTGCTACTCGTTGATTGGCTAAGGATATAACCTCTCCATCCGATTGGTCGAGCACGTTGCAGCGCGTGATTTTGATTTCATTGATAAGCCGACTGTTGAGCTAAATTCACACAACTGAAATTAGGTACGCTACGGCCAGCTACTACTACGGCTACTTTAGCGGAAGGCTCTAGGCTGACAACGCCGTGGTCTCCGCAAAACTCCAACGGATTCCTAAAGGCGGCGAAATACGAGATACAAAACCCTCAACTTGTTGCGCAACATTGTTTCGTTGCAAGTTTTCGTCGATGTTTCCCGTTTTTCACCTTGCGTGATCAAGTTGACCCGCAACAAAAACATTTGTTGCGGGTTGAAGAAATGCGACGCGCTGATTGGTTGACTTGCTAGGGCAC
Source organism: Platygyra sinensis (assembly GCA_019787425.1). Classification (NCBI taxonomy): domain Eukaryota; kingdom Metazoa; phylum Cnidaria; class Anthozoa; order Scleractinia; family Merulinidae; genus Platygyra; species Platygyra sinensis. The sequence goes on along the minus strand of JAHPZR010043615.1, from coordinate 2,219 downwards.
GAGCAGATTTGTTGCGCGACAAGTTGTGAGTTTGATGAAAAACGAGCAACAAGGCCAAAACTTGTTGCTCAAAGTAGACCCGCGCTCTACTTTTCGCAACAACTTTCTTCAACCCGCAAAAAATGTTTTTGTTGCGGATCAAGTTGATCACGCAAGGTGAAAAACGGGAAACATCGACGAACACTTGCAAAGCAACAATGTTGCGCGACAAGTTGAGGGTTTTTGTATCTCGTATTTCGCCGCCTTAAAGTGGTACTATGATCACATTTTTACCCCTTGTTTTTTTGAGTGTATCACATAGTATTCCATGAAAGAATTAAAACGCCGTTTACCGTTTGTAAATATCTGCAATAGTTCTGGAGATATTTAAGTTTGAAAAATTGGTAAAATATGCAAATGAGATGCCTGGTGACGTCATGCACTCAACCCAGTATTATATCGAATATATAAATAGAGTTTTCTTGGACAATTTGCAGTTCAAAACATTGAAACTTGGCAGGCTTATAGTTCTACAGGAAACACACCTATGACTATAAAAAATTCCGTTCCCATGGCAACTCACTCTTTTCCAGTCCCCACCCAATTGATTTCAATATGTTGGTGATTTTCAGCTTTAAAATGTTTAAACAAGGCCACGAATCCGATTTAACATAGTTATTGGTTTGCTGGATCATGGATATGAAGTGCTGTTAGCAAGTATCAAAATGGAACGCCAGTGGTGGCCAGAAAAGCTGTTAATATAGGGGAGGTCTGGAACCCAATATGTTGCCATGGTAACAGAACTGTTAGCCTCATATTGTGGAGCACATTTAGTAGAATCTTACTGCAAAGAATCAAACATTTCTGATTCAAACTGGCTGAGATATCTCTTTTCATAATATTTGAACAAAATCTGGTTGAGTGTATGACGTCATCACTTGGCTAATTTGCATATTTTAAAAACTTGAATATCTCTGGAACGAAAAGAGATATTTGAAAATAGTAAACGGCATTTTTCTTCTCATGCAGTCTACCTTTTTATGTTTCAAAATGGCTTAAATAGGAAAGGTGCGGTTTTCGTCATAGTACCACTGTACACGCTGTACACGCTGTACATGGCTGTACACGGCGTGCCGTCCTTTACAAAATCGCCTTCGTTCAAAGGAGAACCAGGGATCCAATTTCATGCGGTATAAACTTGATGAAATACAGAACTTTTGATTCGAATAAAATACATTTTGAACGGCAGTAAACTTCAAATATGACTGTCGCTTACGGTAGCTGTTTAAATCGTTTAAATTTTCTGTACAAATAACACCGGAAGTTATCTTCGCTATTTGCCGTCGCACTAAAACGTAGCCGTACCATATCTTAAGGTTCCTAATAACTTGATAAGAAGTCCAGTTGATAAAGATGCTTCACATTCTGTTTTCCTCGTCTGTCTTCAGACTTGCCGAAGCAGCCGAGGAACAAAGCCAAACTGAAGAAGCGTTGAAAAAACAGAGGAAAAGTAACGCAGAGCTGGAGAACAGGTTAGCGAGTCTTAATATCTTGATCTCGTGTTATTGTCACTTTAAGGACGTTCGCGCCCAAAAACTTCCCACGTACAGATTTTTTTAAAACTTTGACTGCAGGTAGAAAATGATAAGATTAGATGAAAAACGTAAAAAAAATCGGGGGTCACCGAACTCGTTTTGAAGATAAGGCGCATCACAGATCATAGCATTTCTAGGATTTCCAGCCATTGAGGCGATTCTGGACGGATTCATTACTACTGATCGGCATATATTTAAGTTGAAGAATCATATCTAAGTTATGTGTGTTTAACATAGCATAAAAAAGCCTATTTGATATATCTTTGCTACATTGGCCATTAAATCACCTAGAATTAGCCTTAAAAAAATACAACTTCTAAGCTACGCACACCTGTATCCATGTACCAATTCGACCCTATTTGAATAGTACATGAGAAATAATTAAAACTTCCCACGTACAGATTTTTTTTGTTTTTTAGTATAATGGAAAGAATCAGAAAAGGAAGCGATCTGCCGAAAAAAAAGTGGGGGTCACCGAGCATCCAACAAAAATATTCGCACACAAAGTTAACGCAAAGGTCATCAGCTCTATATTTTGTGGAGTTTTCGACTCGGTGCGCGTGCTTAAAAATGACGTGGCACGCGCGTGACCAATGAAGAGCGTGCGCACTAGAGATGCGCAGTAGCAATGGGCGCGAACGTCCT
>JAHPZR010043613.1:10000-11363 GCA_019787425.1 Platygyra sinensis | reverse complement strand
GTCGCAATTAATAGTACTTGTTCAAGGTAAATTATGTTCTATTTCAAAATTGCTGTGTCGTGCTATTTATGATTGGTTTTCTTTCTTCAGGGTCGGCCAGGGGTTTTAGGTATGCGGTATACCGGGGCTTTTTAAATCGGGTATACGGTATATTGCAGCTTAAATACGGGTATTCGGTATATCACTTTCTTTGAATTGTTCGGCTCTAGTTTTTCTCCTTATAACACAATACGAAATGCCTTTCATAAACAAGAGTGAATCGACAAAAAAGTCGAAAGACCAAAAAATAAACGGCAAATGTACAAATGCCACGAACCGTAGGAGTCGTGTTTGGCCTGTCTATTTTATTTACCATCATTGCGAACCCGGTTCTACATCGTGCGAGACATACCAACACTCAACCAACTTCAAGGAGCAAAAAGCAAAAGTTACGCACTCAACATACAGCATCAACTCCACGATTTTATGAAGGGAGCAAAACGAACATGTGCGTTTATATCAAGTTAGCTCCATACTGTAGATCAGCCATCGAGTGCATCAGAAATCTAGAAAAATGAAGTCAAAGAAACACAAAATAGCGAGGTCGAGCTTCAAAAAAGTAAGGATCAAAAAGTACATTACGCCATTGGCTAGCTGTTATATCCAATAGAAGCCAGGGATTTTCGATCCGCAAAACAGAATGTCTAACATTCTCAGTTACGTACGAGTTGCGCTTGCAATTTCAGACGTACAGAGTATTTTAAAAATACCGCCAACTGATGAGATCCACATGGAGGAGGGTGCTAATGGGGGTACCTAGTTATCAGCTAACTACTAATTTTTCGGCCAATTGTAAGTTAACTACTAATTCTAGTTATACTATTGACTTTCATTTTACGGCGAAAAATATTGCATTTTAACTTGAATTTCCTTCAGCACGCCAATCAGATTTACGGGCTGGACTTAAACTAAAACCAAGGTACAAATTATATGAATTTACATTACCTTCACCCCTAGTGTGAGTTATAAGTAACAAAAATTGAAGGAAATAATGTAATTATCTAACCCAGGGTAAGAGATAGCTACCAACAGATATTTGCTGTAAGTTCAATTGAAATATAGCTATCAAATAATGCTGACCTCATAAATCCAGACGTACAACTGCACGTAGTGCTCTTCCCGACCTGGTCATGCATGTCTTGTTCACTACTTCCAACTCAACTTCATGGTCTCGTTCCATGTCTGATTCGGTCTCGTACTCATCTTGTTGCTGTATGTCCTCAACCTGCACTTTAAGGATATCAAGGTCGTTTACGAAAGTTAAACTGACTACTTGCAGCTCATCGATGTCAGGGGAATGATCTGACTGCTCAATGGTTTCAGT